>WNWK01004973.1:0-129208 GCA_009830355.1 Cherax destructor
TCAATTTTACTATTAGAAACTGAGAATATTGCACTTTACCTGGCTTAATGCATTAAATTGGTACATTTTGTCAATAACACATTTATTTTTACCTAGTGTTTTACACAACATACAGCACCCTAACTCAAATCTTTAAAACGGCTAAATGAAAAGAATTATTTTTTGTGGACTGCATCAATATGATCATATTACTTGACTCAAATCTGAGCTCTGGTAGTAGAAAAAATCTTGGATTATTATTATAATAAAAAAGAAGAGCTAAATCTACAAGGGTTAAAAATTCTCAGAAATTATCAAAGGTACATATATGTACAGTGGACCCCCGAGTTACGAGCACCTCGGAAATCGTACAAGTATGTAGGTATAATATTGTAAGTGCTTTTGTAAGTGTATTTTTGGGGGTCTCAAATGGACTAACCTACTTGACATTATTCCTTAAGGGAGAAAATTCGTTCGGTAATGGCACTTGAGCAGGCTTCTGGAATGAATTATGCTTGTTACTCGGGGGTCCATTGTATGTACTTTAATATTAATCCAAATTACACTCTTCCTGGAGAGCTATAGCCCAACTCAAGGGTATTATACAAATAACAAGTATATCTTATTTTCCTAATTTTTTTTTTTTTTTTTTCAACAAGTCGGCCGTCTCCCACCGAGGCAGGGTGACCCAAAAAGAAAGAAAATCCCCAAAAGAAAATACTTTCATCATCATTCAACACTTTCACCACACTCATACATAATCACTGTCTTTGCAGAGGAGCTCAGATACGACAGCTGAGAAAAGTCCCTCCCAGCTGTCACTATCTCAGACCCTCCTTTAAAGTGCAGGCATTGTACTTCCATTTCCAGGACTCAAGTCCAACTAAATCAATTAACTGGTTTCCCTGAATCCCTTCACAAAATGTTACCCTGCTCACACTCCAACAGATCGTCATGTCCCAAAACCATTCGTCTCCATTCACTCCTATCTAACACGCTCACACATGCTTGCTGGAAGTCCAAGCCCTCGCCCACAAAACCTCCTTTACCCTTCCTCCAACCTTTTCTTGGACGACCCTACCCCGCCTTCCTTCCCCACAGATTTATACGCTCTCCAAGTCATTCTACTTTGATCCATTCTCTCTAAATGACCAAACCACCTCAACAACCCCTCTTCAGCCCTCTGATAAATACTTTTAGTAACTCCACACCTTCTCCTAATTTCCACATTCGAATTTTCTGCATAATATTTACACCACACATTGCCCTTAGACAGGACATCTCAACTGCCTCCAGCCTCCTCCTCGCTGCAGCATTTGCAACCCATGCTTCACACCCATATAAGAGTGTTGGTACCACTATACTTTCGTACATTCCTTCTTTGCCTCCATGGATAAAGTTTTTGTCTCCACAGATACCTCAATGCACCACTCACCTTTTTTCCTTCATCAATTCTATGGTTAACCTCATCCTTCATAAACCCATCCGCTGACACATCAACTCCCAAATATCTGAAAACATTTACTTCTTCCATAATCCCTCTCTCCAATGTGATATCCAATTTTCTTTATTTAAATCGTTAGATACCCTCATCACCTTACTCTTATCTATGTTCACTTTTAACTTTCTACCTTTACACACTCTCCCAAACTCGTCCACTAACCTTGCAACTTTTCTTTAGAATCTCCCATAAGCACAGTATCATCAGCAAAAAGTAACTGTGTCAACTCCCATTTTGCATTTAATTCTCCATAATTTAATCCCACCCTCTCCCCAACACCCTAGCATTTACTTCTTTTACAACCCCATCTATAAATATATTAAACAACCATGGTGACATTACACATCCCTGTCTAAGACCTACTTTTACCGGAAGTAATCTCCTCTCTCCTACACACCCTAACCTGAGCCTCACTATCCTCATAAAAACTCTTCACAGCCTTCAGCAACTTACTACCTATTCCATACACTTGCAACATTTGCCACATTGCTCCCTATCCACTCTATCATATGCCTTTTCTAAATCCATAAATGCAATAAAAACTCTCTACCTTTTTCTAAATACTGTTCACATATATGCTTCACTGTAAACACTTGATCTACACATCCCCTACCCACTCTAAAGCCTCCTTGCTCATCTGCAATCCTACTCTCTGTCTTACCTCTAATTCTTTCAATAATAACCCTGCCATACACTTTACCTGGTATACTCAGTAAACTTATTCCCTATAATTTTTACACTCTCTTTTATTCCCTTCCTTTATATAAAGGAACTATACATGCTCTCTGCCAATCCTAGGTACCTTCCCTCTTTCATACATTTATTAAACAAAAATACCAACCACTCCAGCACTATATCCCCCTGCTTTTAACATTTCTGTCATGATTCCGTCAATTCCAGCTGCTTTACCCCTTTCATTCTACGTAATGCCTCACGCACCTCCCCACACTCACATCCTCCTCTTCTTCACTCCTAAACGATGTTGTACCTCCTGGCCAGTACATGAAATTACCGCCTCCCGCTTTCATCGACATTTAAAAGTTCCTCAAAATATTCCCGCCATCTACCCAATACCTCCAGCTCCCATCTACTAACTCCCCTACTCTGTTTTTAACTGACAAATCCATTCGTTCCTAGGCTTTCTTACCTTGTTTATCTCACTCCAAAATTTTTCTTGTTTTCAGCAAAATTTCTTGACAGAGCCTCTCCATTCTTTCATCCGCTCTTCTTTTGCACTCTCTCACCACTCTCTTCACCTTTCTTTTACTCTCCATATACTCTGCTCTTCTATTAACACTTCTGTTTTGTAAAAACCTCTCATAAGCTACCTTTTTCTCTTTTATCACACCCTTTACTTCTTCATTCCACCACTCACTCCTCTTTCCTCCTGCACCCACCCTCCTATAGCCACAAACTTCTGCCCCACATTCTAATACTGCATTTTTAAAACTATCCCAACTCTCTTCAATCCCCCACTACTCATACTTGCACTAGCCCACCTTTCTGCCAATAGTTGCTTATATCTCACCCTAACTTCCTCCTCCCTTAGTTTATACACTTTACCTCTCTCTTACTTGCTGTTGCCATTTTCTTTTTGTCCCATCTACCTTTTACTCTAACTGTAGCTACAACCAAATAATGATCTGATATATCCGTTGCCCCTCTATAAACATGTACATCCTGAAGCCTACTCATCAACCTTTTATCCACCAATACATAATCCAACAAACTACTTTCCTTACGTGCTATATCATACCTTGTATATTTATTTATCCTCTTTTTCATAAAATATGTATTACTTATTACCAAACCTCTTTCTACACATAGCTCAATTAATGGTTCCCCATTTACATTTACCCCTGGCACCCCAAATTTACCTACTACTCCATCCTAATATATGGCTTAATTCAAATTGCAAATACGTAGACCTAAAATTTGGAATAATCCACCCAAAAGCATTACTTTATATATGTAGTATTTAGAAATAAGGAATACAGTATGTCTTTTTTCTTTTAATAATGTTTAGCTAAATTTTAAGCAGTGCCATTCTAGTCTCCATGCTCCAAATGACTGTTCTCCAGATAAAATTAATTCATAATACAGGCATACCTTACTAATGAAGCACTTTTCAATTACATTCATGTTTATTATTTTCAGAAGTGATGCGACATCACCTGACCGACACAATTTTGTTATCCACACTGTTCTGTTTATAGCATTTGTAAACTTCATGTCTCTGTGTCATCCTGGTAATTTTCAAAACTGTTCAAAATTTTGACTTGTGTTATTAATAATTACAATAACAACAACAGTAGTACAATGTCCCCCTAAGTTAATGCTAGTGAAGAGTCACAAGCCTCTTTAAATCAAAAGCTAGAAATGATCAGGCTTAGTGAGAAAAGCATGTCGAACATTGAGATAAGCCATGCTAGGTTTGGTGAGGCAAACAGTTAGCACAGTAGTGAACTCAAAGGAGTTCTTAAAAGAAATTACAAGTGTTCCTCTATTTTTTTTTTTTTTTTATTAACACATCGGCCGATTCCTACCAAGGCAGGGTGGCCCGAAAAGAAAAACTTTCATCATCATTCACTCCATCACTGTCTTGCCAGAAGGGTGCTTTACACTACAGTTATAAAACTGCAACATTAACACCCTCCTTCAGAGTGCCGGCACTGTACTTCCCATCTCCAGAACTCAAGTCCGCCTGCCGGTTTCCTGAATCCCTTCATAAATGTTACTTTGCTCACACTCCAACAGCACGTCAAGTATTAAAACCATATGCCTCCATTCACTCCTATCAAATACGCTCACACATGCTTGCTGGAAGTCCAAGCCCTCGCACACAAAACTTCCTTTACCCTCCCTCCAACCTTTCCTAGGCCGACCCCTACCCTGCCTTCCCTCCACTACAGATTTATACACTCAAGTCACTCTGTCTCGTTCCATTCTCTCTACATGTCCAAACCATCTCAACAACCCTCCTCAGCTCTCTGGACAATCGTTTTGGTAATCCCGCACCTCCTCCTAATTTCCAAACTCCGAATTCTCTGCATTATATTCACACCACACATTGACCTCAGACATGACATCTCCACTGCCTCCAGCCTTCTCCTCGTTGCAACATTCATCACCCATGCTTCACACCCATATAAGAGCGTTGGTATAACTATACTCTCATACATTCCCCTCTTTACTTCCATGGACAAGGTTCTTTGTCTCCACAGACTTCAAGTGCTCCACTCACCCTTTTCCCTCATCAATTCTATGATTCACCTCATCCTTCATAGACCCATCCGCCGACATGTCCACTCCCAAATATCTGAATACATTCACCTCCTCCATACTCTCTCCCTCCAATCTGATATCCAATCTTTCGTCACCTATTCTTTTTGTTATCCTCATCACCTTACTCTTTCCTATATTCATTTTCAATTTTCTTCTTTTACACACCCTACCAAATTCATCCACCAACCTCTGCAGCTTCTCTTCAGAATCTCCCAAAAGCACAGTGTCATCAGCAAAAAGCAACTGTGACAACTCCCACTTTGTATTTGCTTCTTTATCTTTTAGCCCAACACCTCTTGCCAAGACCCTCTAGTGAACACGAAAGTGATAAGAAAGCGAGACAGCCTTACTGCTGATGTGGAGAAAGTTTAATAGCCTGGATAGATAATCAAACCAGCCACATGTTCCTTTAAACCAGGGGTACGATTATGACTTCAAAAGATGTCAATAGCTTGGTATGCTTTACATATAGATAGTCAGGAACAAAACAGTTGAAAGAAAATCATAAGGATTTTATCAAATTTATTTATAGAAAAACTGCAAATTGTTCAGAGATCAGGTCCCATACCCCCTCATTATTTGGTTCTCATACCCCAGGGCAAGAGCTGCTTAAAGCCAAGGCCTAATCCAGAGCAAGGCCATAACTCTCCAAGTCTATGAGGACAGAGGCAAGGCAGCAAGTAACCATTCCATTCAACAGCCATCAACATCAAGGCAAGACTCTCCACCAGCAAAGAGAATATGATTCACTGAAGGTTCAGATGAAGTTCCACTATCCCCTTCAGCCTACCTTTGATAATTACTTTTTAAAATGTTTATTTGTCAGTCAGTGTTACGGCCCCTTATCTAACAATGGTTGTTAGGTAGTTACCTTACCGGCCGGCAGTCAAGGGGTTTCGTCATCAGACCTGATGTTTGACTGCCGTGCCGGCTTGACTGACAGTGTTCACCAGACTCTAGTAGAGAGTGTCCACCAGACTTTAGTAGAGTGTGTCCACCAGACTCTAGTAGAGAGTGTCCACCTGACTCTCCTAGAGGGTGTCAACTATACTCTCACACTGGAGAGCGTTAACCGGACTCTCCACATACACTATTGTAGAGTGTACAGACTCTTCCCTACACCTTGGAGAGTGTACAGACTCTTCCCTACACCTTGGAGAGTGTACAGACTCTTCCCTACACTATGGAGAGTGTACCTGCACTATGGAGAGTGTACCTGCACTATGGAGAGTGTACCTGCACTATGGAGAGTGTATCTGCACTATGGAGAGTGTATCTGCACTATGGAGAGTGTACCTGCACTATGGAGGGTACCTGCACTATGGAGAGTGTACCTGCACTATGGAGAGTGTACCTGCACTATGGGAGTGTACCTGCACTATGGAGAGTGTACCTGCACTATGAGAGTGTACCTGCACTATGGAGAGTGTACCTGCACTATGGAGAGTGTACCTGCACTATGGAGAGTGTACCTGCACATGGAGAGTGTACGTGTCCTGCGAGGGAGACAGTGTACCGAGACTGTTTTGTACCTGAGACTGTGTACCCGGAGTTGAGACTGTACCTGAAAGTGTCACTGAGTTGTGTCACTGGTGTTGTAGTGTCACTGGTGTGTGTTCATTGATGTAGTGACAACTGGTGGCACGACAAGTGGAATAGTCGTGATTTGGTGTTGGTGTCGGATGACGCGGTGTTAAGGTTTTAGAGATGGAGTCATGACACAGGGGGCGTGCCATGTGGCACACAGAGTGTCGTGTGACACGGAGAGAAGGCGTGTTGTGTAACACAGAGACAAGGGTGTCTGATGACACGGAAGAGAATGCGTGTCATAACTAGAGGTATGGTGGTGTCCTGTGTGACACAACGATGGCAGCGACGTTTGACACTGCACTGAATTTTATGATTGTTTTTACTTGTGAATTTTTACTACGTTATAATTGTGTATAAAGAGATTATATATGTTTTTACACAGATTATATAGATTTATGATTTTATTCAGAGTACTATATGTTTTTATATTAATAATAATATAATAAATATTGAAAATATGAGATTTTATCCCAAACAGTCGTTTAATTACAAATACTTCTTTATTTGTAATAGTCAGCATAAGCAAAGGAAAAAATATTTTAAAGTTAGCAATATGTATAGCACTCAAGCTTTTTTTTTTATTTATTATTTTTGCTTTTGCATTTTTTTTAGACCTAGCACTATTGTGAACTTAATAACTGATAATGTAAACATGTACATATTTAGGCTTTTACATGCACTGGCAAATGAAAAAAAAAGTCAATATTCACTATGTGACAGTAGTCTGGAGCCTAACCTGCTGTTTTAACAAGGTTAGTTACCATTTTGTCCTAGGCACATGTCGATTAGACACTAGGCCTGTTGTATGTATGTGTGTGTGTGTAACGAAACACTTCAAATGTTCGCCCGCCGGAATTGAACCCGAGCTCCGTGGTAGCAAGAGCGCTAGCTCTTTACAAGGTTCAAAGACAGATTGAGAGACCTACACTCATAAAAGATATAGAGCGTGAGGAGATATGACTGAAGTATACTAATGGAAGATAGGTATAAACCTAATGGAAGTAAAACAGATAAGAACTACATAAAATAATGCTCACCTGCAGACCAAGTCCTCCTAAGTTATCCATCATATCCTCTCTGTAGAGAAAAGAAGAATCAACTTCAAATACTAGTGTACCTTTAGAATGTAGCAAACATTATTATTCTTTTCTATTATACCTCTTCATTACATTAAACTGAACTGAGAAAAAGGGTTGAAAGTTAACTGATGATAAAGAGGTATATCGTTACTGAATAAAAATAGTCATGCAATGACAAACTTTCAAAATTAAGAAAAAAAGTCACAAAATACTAGAGCAATCAATGAAAAGTACCTAGAGACAAATAGCGTACTGCCGACAACAGTGAAGAAAAGGTGTGTGTTGCAGAACAAGCTTTAATTGGGACATTTAACCTTTGTGTAAAGCTTTATCAAGCTCTACATAGAAGGGATACGTTGAGATAATATCCAAATTTATTCTGAAAAATACGCCTTTACTTCACAAAACTTATTAGCTTTGACATGTAGCTACAATAAGGTCATGTGACCTTTTTTGAGCCTAATAACCCAAAAAAGAATTTTTTTTTTGCATCTGATTATGCAAATCACCAGATGTAAGATTCATTGCCCAGACAGTACCAGATGCAGATAAGATTTTCTTGTTAAACATTAGGAATTACATTCCTCTTCACCTCTAGTGGTGTCACGTTCCTAAATAATGTACTCAATGCAACGTAGATATTTTCAACTACAATAGCAATGTGTCCCATGACAGTCAAAGCACTAATTTGTTAAAAAAAAGTATCTGCTTAGAGAAACTCCTCTCCTCCTCCATATTAGTCTTATCAAGACTCACGAAATTGTAACGACATGACTGCAAACAAACCACGGTATTGGTGGGGCTCGAACTCGCAGCTGGCCTGGAGTTTCAAGACTCACTTGCTGCAAGTTTAAGCCCCACCCGCACCATGGTTAGTCTTATCAATACTGTATACACTACTCGACAACTCACCTCGTGTGGGTTCTCTCTGAGAAGTTATTATTGCAGTTGTTATTGGTGCTGTAAAAAGGAAAGAAAATCCACTTGTGGAAGTGATGTCTACAATTTTAAAAACTGTATTGACATATGGAAATCTTTGGTCCATTTTTCCTTTAACACTGAAGGTTGTTTATACAGTGTAATTATTTGTAACCTACAGTATTACTGTATAAATAAGAATATATGCCATGCACATCTTTTAACACATTATTACTTGTACATTAAGGCATTTATAGCTTATGGTGATACAGTACTGTAATTTATGGTTACATTAATGCTGTGTTTATAATATAGTTAAATTAATTTTTTTGATGGAAATACACAAGCATAACTTTGGTTACCTTGTGTACAATAAATATAATGAAATAAAGAAAAATATTAAAATCAAGGAATGCAGAAGATACTTTCAATGAGAGCAATGTCAAACATAAGAGAGAAGAAAAGTGAAATATGAAATAGCATAAGGACAAAATGACCTGGGCAACACTACCCTGTAACAGAGGAGCCTCTCTTACACCTTACAAATGGGTCCTTGCTTGCCCAATGGTGTTTTGCTGTATGACGCTTTGATAAAAAGCTATCAATAAATTAGGAAAGGCACTTGCTAAACATCACCAATGGATATGATGTACTGATACTTTAAGATACAAAAGCCTTCTTAAAGAAGGCTTTTGTATTTTATGAGTGATACATTGGGGAAGGTTCCTGCTAATATTACATTACTGCAGCAGTGCCAGAGGCCCTGCAGATGGGCAGTGGTTGTACTCTTACATTTATGTCTGAAAACCACTTATACAAGTGCAGTTTTCATCATTCTTCAACGTAATTATGTTATGTAGCAGCATCAATAGTTCATTACATAAAGTAATCTAAAACAAGGACACAGCTCTAGAACAACTGGATAGTTGCACAAAGAATTCTGCTCTGGCTACACACTAACACACTTTGTGGATAGGCAACAGATCACCTGGCCACACTAGGATATTTCCTCACTCCCTGCTATATATTTGTCATCACAAATTAAAGCTGAAGAGAGAGAGATGATTGAGAACAAGAGAGAGAGGAATAACTATACTATACCAGAATATTGTACAGAAATATACAAGTCAGTCAATATAATGTCTGAGCTTTGAATACCGCTTTTATTCAAAATGCAAGTTAATAATTAGAATAATTATTAACTTGCACACTAAAGCTAGTAGGAGGTTGTAGTGTCAAGAAAGTAGGGAGTCTAGTGCTCTACAGTAAATAAACTTATAAAATAGCTGTAGAAAAAACTACTTCTGACAACAGGGAGAGCAATAGTAAAGGATTGATGGCTCGAAGAGCTGTATAAATTCTACTGCCAGAGACAGAACAGAAACACTAGACAGCTCTTTCACATTGCAAGTGGAAATGCAGACTGGCACAGGTAGGTTCGCCAGGATGGGTCCTGACTTGGGTCTTCTCCATGCAGTGACCCCAGCAGACAGAATAGCAAAATATTACAGCAGACTTATCAAGTCACTACTGATATGCCTAGTTGAAGGGTCAAATTTTTTATATCTGATACACATAATGTCTCCAAAGATATAGTTTTTGTGGAAATCAATGAAAACAATAATTCAGGAGCCCCTGTACAAGAAATACGGAACTATGAGAAAGTAAGCTTATAAACAAAGAGCTATCAGTGATGATTCAGAAGAAAATGTGTCTACAGAAAAAAATGCAATTTTCAGTATAATATGATAGTACACAAAGCTTGGAAAGATGTAATACTGTAAAATGTACACAATGGCTGCTTGGAAATGTCTAATAGTTAATAAAAACTTAGCCATTCAAGCAACTAAAGAACAAAACGGAGAATACTTAATGATGGACATAAAGGGTTGGGGTGAAATGGCGTCTACTGGAATACACACATTTACTGAGCATGGCTGACCTGTAACCCTATGCCAAATTTTATGTACACATTTTATGGGAAGCTTCTGAAATCTTCAGAGCAGTGCAGAGAAAGAAATTGAAGCACAAAAACAAAAATAAAGCTTCTTAGTCGTAGAATATGACTAGCATTTATAGAGGAATTCAGGTAACGGGTTAGCAGTCCTGATGGTGGGAAATACAATGCTTGCACTCCGAAGGAGTGGTCAAGATGGTGCAGTTCAGTGTCATTTGAATGGTGATGTCTATACCCTTCTGGCAAGACAGCAAATGAATGAATGAATGATCACTGCTTCTTTTTCTTTTTTTTCCTACCTTTGTAGGAGACAACCGGTGTGTTAAAACAACTAATTGTGTTACACAAATGTGACTGTTATGTTGAAAATAGATGCTTTAATATGTTCATATTTGTGTTTACACTGTACTGCACTCGTAGTTCTGAAGGTATAATACTAAATCTAAAAACTGTATTCAGTCCTGCCAAGCACTGTGGAATCCTGTTAATTAAATAAATTACCAAATGTTAAGTAAAAGGACACATGCAACTAATGTGACATTTTATTGTGGCAACGTTTCGCTCTCCAGGAGCTTTCTCAAGCCGTTACAAGCGATAATGGACATAGTGGGTTTATATATACTCTCAAAGTGAGGTGAAATACTAGTGGTGGTAGTAGTAGTAGTATTACTACTACTCTCAAAGTGAGGTGAAATACTAGTGGTGGTAGTAGTAGTGATATTAGTAGTAGTAGTAGTAGTAGTAGTATTACTACTAATTACTACTACTACTATCACTACTACTACACTGTGGAATCCTGTTAATTAAATAAATTACCAAATGTTAAGTAAAAGGACACAAATGCAACTAATGTGACATTTTATTGTGGCAACGTCGCTCCAGGAGCTTTTCAAGCCGTTAGCGATAATGGACATAGTGGGTTTATATATACCTCAAAGTGAGGTGAAATACTAGTGGTGGTAGTAGTAGTGATATTAGTAGTAGTAGTAGTATTACTACTACTCTCAAAGTGAGGTGAAATACTAGTGGTGGTAGTAGTAGTGATATTAGTAGTAGTAGTAGTAGTATTACTACTAGTAGTAGTAGTAGTATTACTACTACTACTACTACCACTACTACTACCACCACTAGTATTTCACCTCACTTTGAGAGTATATATAAACCCACTATGTCCATTATCTTGTAACGGCTTGAGAAAGCTCCTGGAGAGCAAACGTTGCCACAATAAAATGTCACATTATTGCATTTGTGTCCTTTTACTTAACATTTGGTAATTTATTTAATTAACAGGATTCCACAGTGCTTGGCAGGACTGAATACAGTTTTTAGATTTAGTATTATACCTTCAGAACTACGAGTGCAGTACAGTGTGAACACAAATATGAACATATTAAAGCATCTATTTTCAACATAACAGTCACATTTGTATAACACAATTAGTTGTTTTAACACACTGGTTGTCTCCTACAAAGGTAGGAAAAACTAGAAAAAGAAGCAGTGATCATCATTCATTCATAGTAGTATTACTACTACTACTACTACTAATATCACTACTACTACCACCACTAGTATTTCACCTCACTTTGAGAGTATATATAAACCCACTATGTCCATTATCGCTTGTAACGGCTTGAGAAAGCTCCTGGAGAGCGAAACGTTGCCACAATAAAATGTCACATTAGTTGCATTTGTGTCCTTTTACTTAACATATTGTCGGTAATTCTACCAATATTATTAAATTACCAAATACCAATGATGGATTATAAAAAAAATTAATTTGCAGTAAAAATGAAAGGATCACCTGCTTTTGTGATGTGAATTTATTCGTGGTTAATCAGATACCAGTACAGTGGACCCCGGATTACGTACTGCTCCAAACTCGAACAATTATGTAAGTGTATTTTTGTAAGTGCTTTTGTAAGTGTATTTTTGGGGGTCTAAAAGGACTAATCTAATTTACATTATTCTTAAGGAACAAATTGCGTAACGATGAACAGCATTCTGGAACGAACAGGACCTCGGTTTCGAAAATTCTTTCAGAATGCTGCTCAAGTGACATTAAAACAATTTTCTAAATAATGTCACATAGGTTAGTCTATTTCAGACCCAAATCATTGAGACTGATCACTACATAAAGTCAGTTGAGACAAACGAGGACCACTGTAATGATGAATCCAGGGGTCCACTGTACAGTACAGTGGACCCTCGGTTTTCAGTCACCTAAAAACTCGAACAATTATGTAAGTGTTATTTTCGTAAGTGCTTTTGTAAGTGTATTTTTGGGGGTATGAAATGACTAATCTAATTTACTTTACATTTGTTCTTATGGGAACAAATTCGTTCGGTAACAGCACTCAAACAGCATTCTGGAAATAATTTTCGGCGAAAACCGAGGGTCCACTGTACTTGTGAAACCACCTCCCAACATCAACTACCAAGGTGCTTAGTATCAAGATGTTTATAAATGCCATTCTGTATTTAGTAACCCTGTCTACATATTAAAAATAAAAGCTCCAGTTTTTTACTGTTTTCTTCATATTTCCAAGAATATGATGAACGTTTGTGTAATTACCTATGGGTTGCAACGGCAGAACTATACTTGGCGTGTCTCACTGTACCACAGGTAACTATGTATATTTTTCAAGTTTTTACTAGCTCGAGTAATTTGGAAATCTCTCCTACATTCCAGATCCCCATTATATTTCCAAACAAGTGCCCATTTTTTCTGCATTGCCTTTACAGTAAGCAGAGATTGTGATTTCTTTGTTAGTCTACCGCTGGCTTTATTTGTTGATAGTTCTGAGAATCACTGCTCTTACAGCTCAGTCTTAGATCAATCCTATTGGTGAATGGCCTGCTCAATCAGACTGTGCTTGCTTGCATGTAGTTCAGCGTAGCGCTGTCTGATCAGGAACTACTCGGAGAGACTTATCAAGTTCCCGCTTGACGATAAATCAAGTGATAATTCCCCTTTTATAAAGGGAGCACGTTGACAAGTTTCACTATTTATGCTTACTGATTTCCCTTTATTTAATTATTGCACTTTAAAGGAGGGGTCTGGGATAGTGACAGCTGGGAGGGACTATTCTCAGCTGTCGTATCTGAGCGCCTTTGCAAAGACAGTGATTATGTATGAGTGTGGTGAAAGTGTTGAATGATGATGAACTTGGTTTTTTCTTTTTGGGTCACCCTGCTTCGGTGGGAGACGGCTGACTTGTTGAAAAAAAAAAAAAATATATATTTTCTATTAAGAAGTAATTTATGCACCATCTACCATGCTTATCTTTACAAAGACAATTTCAGTGTGCAGATATGGAATCATTCTCTCCCAGACTTTCCAGGGTTGAATCATGTTCCAGGGAATAAAATCTAAGAGGCTTAAGACATTCCCAAAATTTGGGCTACAACAGATCTTGCCTAGTTTTTCTTGTTTCCTTATATGAACTTACTGTGGTTTTCATAGCTCTTATTTTCTTCAGCTTTACAAATGAGGTACTTTTAGCACCTTCAGCCTTTCTAGGCTACATTTCTTATTTTAAACAAACGAGAAAATATTAATCACTAGAAGACCCATGCGTGTCTAAGGCTACTAAATGCTGATAGGCTTAACCTTCTCCTGTATATATCTAAATGTAAAATGGGAAACTTTTCATTTTCCACACTCGGTGGGAACGCACTGTTGAAAAAGAAGAAAGGCACTGTTTATCTTGTGTCAATTTCAGGTTCATTACAGCATGTTGTCATACATCAGAAGACTACCCACATTACCAATCGAAAGAGTTCAGAGCCCTAACAGTTAAACAAGAAAATAGTAAATACCAAAATGAAGAGAGGCTTAACACAAAAGGTTATTTGTGTACTTAACACTATAATAACAATGTTCTGCATTTAAACCCTCATTCTGAACCTCATATTAAATTTTTAAACGAGGCATTATCAGTGAAAGGAAAACTCGGTATCTTAACTATATTAGAAAGTACCTTACATCCCTATTTATGCACATAAAATTAACAAAAACGTTTGAAACGTTATGGATTTTATTAATTTATAAATAATGTTTTAAGGCATTTTTACCACAGTTAAGACAATGAATTTGCCCTTACCACCCATATGCCTCGAATCAACTGTTAAAATATATATATACATATACACACGTATCTGCAAAAATTAAAAAGTTAAATTCTGGTGTTCTACACTAAATCCCACATATTCATTGTTACTGTTTATTTGAGGTTACTTATCAAAATATGATAATGAACCCTGCTGAACGAAATCAATGACAATGTCATTTAGACAAAAATTATACTGTATGTATGTGGGCCTTACAATTTACCTGAATGGCATTAAAACTGATTTTACTGAAGTCCTTATCACTTCAACTCAAGCCCAGGTTCAAGCACACTTACTGTCCTTTATGGAATCGGCCTCCTTCTCCTCTCACTCTGTTCATGGCATGCCGATGTCTGGACTCGTGGAGGTATTTCTGTCAAAGAAAAGTATGAAATTTTAAATGTCCCTCATTAAAAATATTAAATCTATATTAAATGCTGTGGAATTATGCAGTGGTTAATTTTTTTTTTTAATAACACATGGCTGTTTACCACTAAGGTAGGGTGGCCCGAAAAAGAAAAACTTTCACCATCATTCACTCCATCACTATCTTGCCAGAGGAGCACTTACACTACAGTTATAAAACTGCAACATTAACACCCCTCCTTCAGAGTGCAGACACTGTACTTCCCATCTCCAGGACTCAAGTTTGGCCTGCCGGTTTCCCTGAATCCCTTCATAAATATTACCCTGTGCACACTCCAAAAGCACATCAAGTCCTAAAAACCATTTGTCTCAATTAGGTATCTAACACGCTCATGCATGCTTGCTGGAAGTCCAAGCCCCTCGCACACAAAACCTCCTTTATCCCCTCCCTCCAACCTTTCCTAGGCTGGCCTCTACCCCACCATCCCTCCATTACAGATTTATACACTCTCGAAGTCATTCTATTTTGTTCCATGCTCTCTACATGTCTGAACCACCTCAACAATCCCTCCTCAGCCCTCTGGATAATAGTTTTGGTAATCCCGTACCTCCTCCTAATTTCCAAACTACGAATTCTCTGCATTATATTCACACCACACATATCCCTCAGACAAGACATCTCCACTGCCTCCAGCCTTCTTGATGTGTTTTTTTTTTTTCCAACAAGTCGGCCATCTCCAACCGAGGCAGGGTGACCCAAAAAGAAAGAAAATACTTTCATCATCATTCAACACTTTCACCTCACTCATACATAATCACTGTCTTAGCAGAGGCGCTCAGATACGACAGCTTAGAATAAGTCCCTCCCAACTGTCACTATCCCAGACCCCCCTTTAAAGTGCAGGCATTGTACTTCCCATTTCCAGGACTCAAGTCCAACTAAATCAATTAACTGGTTTCCTTGAATCCCTTCACAAAATATTACCCTCCTCACACTCCAACGCTCGTCAGGTCCCAAAACCATTCGTCTCCATTCACTCCTATCTAACATGCTCACACATATAAGTGTGTTTACCACATCGCATTCCCTCTTTGACCCATGATAACGTTCTTGTCTCCCAGATTTTTTTTTTTTTTTTTTTTTTTTTTTTTTTTTTTTTTTTTTTTTTTTTTTTTTTTGCCCTTAGACAGGACATCTCCACTGCCTCCAGCCGCCTCCTCGCTGCAGCATTTGCAACCCATGCTTCACACCCATATAAGTGTGTTGGTACCACTATACTTCGTACAGTCCCTTCTTTGCCTCCATGGATAACGTTTTTGTCTCCACAGATACCTCAATGCACCACTCACCTTTTTTCCTTCATCAATTCTATGGTTAATCTCATCCTTCATAAACCCATCTGCTGACAAGCCAACTCCCAAATATCTGAAAACATTCACTTCTTCCATAATCCCTCTCTAATGTGATATCCAATTTTTTTTATTTAAATCGCTTGATACCCTCATCACCTTACTCTTATCTATGTTCACTTTCAACTTTCTACCTTTACACACCTCCCAAACTCATCCACTAACCTTTGCAACTTTTCTTAGAATCTCCCATAAGCACAGTATCATCAGCAAAAAGTAACTCTGTCAACTCCCATTTTGCATTTAATTCCCATAATTTAATCCCACCTCTCCCCAACACCCTAGCATTTACTTCTTTACAACCACATCTATAAATATATTAAACAACCATGGTGACATTACACATCCCTGTTTAAGACCTACTTTTACCGGAGAAAATAAGTCTTCCTCTCTCTTTACAGCCTTCAGTAACTTACTACCTATTCCATACACTTGCAACATTTGCCACATTGCTCCCCTATCACTCCATCATATGACTTTTCTAAATCCATAAATGCAATGAAAACTTCCTACCTTTATCTAAATACTTGTGTATGTATATATATATATATATGTTACATGGTCCCAAAATATTCTCCTTTATGTAAGTGCGAATTTTTTAAATGCTTGTAAGTATATATTGGGGTGTAAAGGACTAGTCCTATTTTACATTATTCTTAAGTGGAGATAAATTCGTTTTGGTAATGGCACTGAACAGCATTCTGAACGAATAAATTCGAACTGAGGTACCACTGTATATATATATATGCATGTGCATGCCTGTGTAGTGTGACCTAAGTGTAAGTAGAAGTAGCAAGATATACCTGTTATCCAGCATGTTTATGAGACAGAAAAAAGAACACCAACAATCCTACCATCATGCAAAACAGTTACAGGTTTCTGTTTCACACTCACTTGGCAGGACGGTTAATACCTCCCTGGGTGGTTGCTGTCTACCAACCTACTACCACAGGACATTAGTACACTCCTGGTGGTTGCTGTCTACCAACCTACTACCACAGACGTTAATACCTCCCTGGGTGGTTGCTGTCTACCAACATACTACAACAAAATTAAATGCTGTGCAATCATGCAGTGGGTTTATGGAACATACTTTTCTTGTTTCACTTTAAAATATTTAACAGTATTTACTTTGCGTTCCTTAGGTATTCTGCCTTCCCCCTCTAACTTGGCTCTGGCTTGACGTCTCTTAAGAATTCTATGGTATTGTTTAGCATTAACATATAAAGGCTCCTCCTCTAACAATTCAGGCCCAGGAAGTGGTATTCTTTGTAATTGGGCTACACCTCCATTTCCAACCTGCAAAGAGAAATGCATGTATGATTAAGCAAGACTTATATCATGTTCAATTTGAGATCAAAATTTGCAGTAATAGGCTTCATAGTAGTGGAATTTAATACTTTCATTGTCTCCCACGTAGATTTATGATATTAACAGCATCAAATCTTGCATTTTTGGTGTCAGAAAAAGATTCTCCACATTTCAGAAAATACAGTGGCACCTCAATATTCGTACGTCCCTATATTGGTACAACTCTATTCATCCAACTTTTTCGAGAAAAATTTAACTCAGTACGTATTCTGACGTTGCCCTGATATTTGACCTAAACAAAATGGTCCATATGGACGAAGTCTGACGAAAACAAACCAAAAAATACAAAGAAACACAAAATAGTTTCCAGGGAAATTCTGGCAGGTCGTGTCTGTTTGGTTGAATGCCAAGCAAATGGTCGACTACAGAACGATTTGGTTACCGAACAGAGCGTTTGAATACTGAATTGTTTGAGTACTGAGGTTCCACTGTATTTGTACAACTCACTATTCAAACAGCCTCATCGAACGGATTAAGTTCAAATATCGAGATGCCACTGTATATATATACAGTGGACCCTCGGTTTTCGTTCACCTCCAAACTCAAACAATTATGTAAGTATATTTTTGTAAGTGCTTTTGTAAGTGTATTTTTGTGGGTCTGAAATGACTAATCTAATTTACATTTGTCCTTATGGGAACAAATTCATTCAGTAACAGCACTCAAACAGCATTCTGGAAAGAATTTTAAACGAAAACCGAGGGTCCACTGTATATACAGTGGTACCTCGGTTTTCGTCGATAATTCATTCCGGAATGTTGTTCGAGTGCTGTTACCAAACAAATTTGTTCCTATAAGGACAAATGTAAATTAGATTAGTCCATTTCAGACCCCCAAAAATACACTTACAAAAGCACTTACAATAATACACTTACATAATTGTTCGAGTTGGGAGCTGTACGAAAACCGAGGTACCAATGTACATTTTTTTTTCAACAAGTTGGCCGTCTCCCACCGAGGCAGGGTGACCCAAAAAGAAAGAAAATACCCAAAAAGAAAAATACTTTTATCATTCAACACTTTCACCTCACTCGTACAAAATCACTGTCTTTGCAGAGGCGCTCAGATACGACAGCTGAGAATAAGTCCCTCCCAGCTGTCACTATCACAGACCCCTCCTTTAAAGTGCAGGCATTGTACTTCCCATTTCCAAGACTCAAGTCCAACTAAATCAATTAACTGGTTTCCCTGAATCCCTTCACAAAATGTTACCCTGCTCACACTCCAACAGCTCGTCAGGTCCCAAAAACCATTCGTCTCCATTCACTCCTATCTAACACGCTCACACATGCTTGCTGGAAGTCCAAGCCCCTCGCCCACAAAACCTCCTTTACCCCCTCCCTCCAACCTTTTCGAGGACGACCCCAACCCCGCCTTCCTTCCCCTACAGATTTATACGCTCTCCAAGTCATTCTACTTTGATCCACTCTCTCTAAATGACCAAACCACCTCAACAACCCCTCTTCAGCCCTCTGACTAATACTTTCAGTAACTCCACACCTCCTAATTTCCACACTCCGAATTTTCTGCATAATATTTACACCACACATTGATACTGTCAGTACTTTTGAGGGTTGTGACAATGAAACTGTTAATACTAATTTTCTAAAATCAATAAGCAAGCAAACTTATGGGACAACTCAAGTGTGATGCCAGTCAAGCTTTAAAGTGAAGGCAATGACGTGTTGTTACCCAGACTTAAGCATGATACCATTTACTAAATTGGGTTTGGGGAAGGTCAGGGAAGCTTTGTATGCTCAAAACACTGATCTGTTTATATTTAAAGAATAATAATACATTGTGCACTAAACCTGTATGGGCCATACAGAACTGGAGTCATATCTCAAGAGGTAGTCTTATTCACTTCCCTATCTGTATCACAATTAATATACATAAGTTAGCTTAAATGAGCATTAATACATCTGCACATGTATCTAATACAACAACTTTATTTGACATTCATTTAGTTCATGAAGTGAATAAAACTGGGACATCTACAAAGACAGGGTAATTCAAATGACCTTAATACATTAATGTCAATAACTAAAACATCAACTTTATTTATAATTAATCATAGCCATTTTGAAATGGGGAACAATGGGGACATTACAAAGCCAGAATTCACCAACTACTGAAGACCTAATGAATTAGTTTTACTAGACTTTTTGCTTTATTAAAATGGCAACAGTGTGTATTCCATTAAATATTTTTGAGTATTATTAACAAGAGGTCAAATGAGTCACATTTCGTTTAAAAAAAATATGAGAATATTAAAATCCAGAAGCTTTGCAAATACAGTCACTCCTCACTTAGTGACATACTTGTTTACCAACCGCTTGGAGTTACAACCAGCTCTTCGACTAATATGCAAACCTATGTATATTAGAGCTGATTTCCTCTATTTTATTTATTACAATATACAGTACACTATTGTATAAACATTTAAAAATATACTAAAAATGTTATAAATGGTGCAAAAGTGATATTAAAAAATATGTAAAGATGGTTGACACAAACCCACTACCAGTACAGTATGCTCCTCGCTTAATGACCCATTCGCTTACCGACTTACTCTTATGAACGCAACTAAGTCATTAAGTGAGGAGAGGCTGTACTGTAAATGCTTATGTTATGAAACATAATTCATTCATAAATTTCATATGAAGCAGATAACTCTTGGAATTCTGCTTGTAAAATAAGCAGCACACTCACCAGTGTTCATAAATTAATAGAAGCTATTTACTGAAAGTATCATAAAATCTGAAGTTGCTACACTTACTGTTACAATTGACTTACCAAGACCACATTAAGCTTGCACCGATTACATCTGACTTGCCTGACTACACTGGACTTGTCTAGATTATAGTTAACTTACCATGACTGTATTTGACCTACTATCATATCATTCACTTACCATGACTACATTGGACTCTACATGTCTGAAGGTTACCTGAAGATGATACTGAGGGTCACCAACCTATGGCCCAATCCTTGATTAGGCATTCTGGTTAATGGCTTTATCAACCAGACTGTTGATGATGGATAGCCACACAGTCCAGCAGAGGCACTACAGCCTTGCTGATCAGGAATTAACTACAGAACTTGTCCCATTCCCTTTTGAAGACAGCTAGAAGTCTGAAATAAGTCTTCCTTACATATGAAGGGAAGAGGGTATTGAAGTCTTTATCCTTTTACACTTATTGAGTGTATTCATGGCATCCCTGTATTCCTAGTTTATTCACTGCACCCTGCTTGCTATTAGAGGTATTCTGCGATGTGCAAAGCCTCATGCTCACATAGGGATTAATTCTGGTATGATGATTTGTGATTATATTTGACTTGCTATGACTTCATTTGATTTACCTTAACATATGATGCACCATGACGTGTGTTACCATGATGACATTTAACTCGCTATGACTACATTTGTCTTACAATCATTACATATGACATCTGACTTTTAATTACTGAATATAACTTACCATGACTACGTTTGCAAGGTTAGTTTGTGCAGACTGTGCTGTCTGTTGAGCAGTTTGACTCTGGCTCTGTTGGACAGCCCCGGCCTGTGTTGTTGCTAGCTGAATTAAGTTACCTGAAACATTCAGAACTTCACACACAAAACTAAGATTAGTTCACAATTTGCCCAAGAAAATCAATACATATATTTATATTTAAAATTAGCACAAGGAATATAGCCAAATAATGTGTTCAAGAAATCTACTAAATACCACTCAAACTGATATACATAATTCTTTTCAATATTATTGATCCTAATGTCAAACTAACAAACACCTAGCAAATTCACTAATACAAGATCTACATTTTTTTTTCCAACATATTGACCGTCTCCCACCGAGGCAGGGTGACCCAAAAACGAAAAACACTGTCACCATCATTCAACACTTTCGCCATCATTCACTGTCTTCGCAGAGGCACGCAGATACGACAGTTCAGATGTCACTCCAAACAGGCAATGTCCCAAACCCCTCCTTTAAAGTGCAGGCACTGTACTTCCCACCTCCATGACTCAAGTCCGGCTAACTGGTTTCCCTGAATCCCTTCACAAAATATTACCCTGCTCACACTCCAACAGCCATTTGTCTCCACTTACTCTTATCTAACACGCTCAACACATGCCTGCTGTATGTCCAAGCCCCTTTCACACAAAGCCTCTTTCACCCCTTCCCTCCATCCTACTACATATCAAATGGAAATAAAACCAAATTAACCTAAGAATAATATATCAACATTCAGCAAATGTGGCAGAAAAACAACGCAAAAGTACAGACCAATAGTGCCAATATCACACTAAGAATGAGTGTGTTATGAGGTAACACTGCCAAATACATGGAATTCCAACTTGTACATAACCCAGAACATTAGTTTACAGCAGGACACTCCTGCCTCTTAAACCAGCTGGAACATTTATGCTGCTGTTACTAAGTGATTTTTTTTTTTTGCCAAATTCAACACCATAAAATTTGTACATTTTTATCAGATTCCATTCATTTTAGTCTTATTTGATTCATAAAAAATGCACGCTTTCAAACCATAATATTTTTTTTTTTAATTCTTGCCACAAAGAGGAAATTCAATCTCTGGATATGCCACAGTTAAAGTGTTAAACCAGCCAGCAGAGTGAAGGTAACTATGTCAGAGATTACATTCAAGGAATAGAATAACATTACAAACATAACTTTTAGGAAAATGATAGGTTAGATAACAAGAGATGCCAAGCCACTGATACTTCTTTTTTTTAAGGCACTGAAATATTGGTAGACACTAGCAGCTCAATTCAAGGCAGACAAAATGGCAGATCTGAAGACAGTACAGAAACTGTCAATATTAAACCCTACTGGAAATGTCTAAGATCTTTCAAATTGTACCCTTTAGATCACAGGAAGAAATATGTATTATTATATTTGTCAAATACTGGAAAACTGCTTCCAAATCTGCATCTCTAATGAGAAGAGGAAGGGTGGAGTTTCAAATATTAATGAGAAGCAAGGTGTAAGTTAATTAGCAATAAAGGGTTCAAGGCAATTCAATAAGCTCTCTTCAAACAATAAGTGCCATGATGCCAATAAAGGGGCTCTTGATCCAATGAATCTGAACAAACCTCCCTTTCCTTTAACTGAATTTACCTCCAATTGTCCAAGCAGTGTATGAATCTTATGGGTTTAGCAATAATAATTACTTGAAATGTAAGGGGAATTACTAACATATCTTAACTGCCTTCAAGAGAAATCCTGACAAAATTATCTGAATCATTCCTAATCAGCCAGACTGTAGTGCCTATGATGAACTGGTGTGACAAGCAACAACAGCCTAACTTTCGTGGCTTAGTCATACTATACTGTTCACACTATACTCTACACTAATTATCTACATCTCACAAACGTGATTAATGTGTGTCAATCACAAACTCTTGTAACATTCAAATGTCAGGCATCAGAACCACACTGAACTAGCTCTAAACAACACCAATGCCCTTCTCAAATAAAGATTCTTCACTCTATACATATGTTTTAATGTACATCTTACAACTACAGCAGTGTGAACTGTAATGCAAACCCAGAAGACTCTTCCTTGACATAAATTAGAACTCATGAGAGACATGAAATAAACACCACTGCTATTCTGTGTGTTTGACAGTTAAAAAAGACTAAGCACAATTTAAACTGTCAATATTGTTACATCTCTCTAATTAGGCTATCAGTAGTATGTTATTATTACTCTTAATGCTATAATTCAAACTCCTGTATCAGGTTACGAGTGTAATGCCTTTGATTTCTGTAATTACACAACATGCCTCTTCTCATACTGTGCAGTATTATCCCCAATAATATACAGTGGTACCCCAGTTTACGAATTTTTTGTTCCAGAATGCTGTTCAAGTGCCATTACCAAACAAATTTATCCCCATAAGGAATAATGAAAAATATACACTTACAAAAGCATTTAAAAAAATAAACTTACATAAATTGGCCATAGTAAACCGGGGTACCATTGTATATTAAGTGTATACGAGTTTTGAATTTTGCATTGTTACAAATAAAAATTAGTTTCCAGTCACAATCTTACAAGTTTGCACAACATTAATGTTTTATTTCAACACCCACATACACTGAAATCCTGACAAGTGCCAAAAAATATAAGCAGAATCTTTCTATGAAAGCTATGAAATGTAAGAAGCACTATATATATTACAAAAAATGAGAGCATAATCATAACCCATTTTTTTTTAAACACACTGGTAGTCTCCCACAGAGGAAGGGTGACCCAAAAAACAAGAAATACTACTTTCAGTCTTGCCAAAGGCACACTGACCCTCTTCAAACATTCTCGTAAATTGCAAAAGCAGTGCAATACTAATTTAACTCATTCTGCACAAAGTAATTAAACAACAGATTTAAAGGAAATCAAGATTTGTGGAGATTAAAGAATTTCTCTGAATAACAAAAATGAAACATTCCCTCAATCAAGTTTGAAGAAATTTAAATGAGGCATAAAAATTTTTTTTTTTTTTTTTAGATTTAGCTTCCCAAGCAACTACCAGACAAGCAGCAATTTTCCAAAGCAAAGTAACATCCAGTATCATGCAATTGCACAATGTAAAAAGCTAACTTGCTTGCAAATAAAGATTTCATTAACATATATCTACAGCAACTTATTTAATGACATATTCTATGAAAGCACTACCATAATCTTGTATGGTATTCAAAACCTATTAATAAAAATTCTCTCAAAAACTAGTAAAATTTTCAATTCTGAATATTCAAAATTCTAATTATTATTATTTAAGGCTTATATTGTACTACAGTGGTCCCTCGGTTTTCGTGCATCTCCAAACTCGAACATTTATGTAAGTGTATTTTCGTAAGTGCTGTTGCAAATGTATTTTTGGGGGTCTGAAATAGACTAACCTACGTGACATTATTTCTTAAGGAAGTAAATTCGTTCGGTAATGGCACTTGAGCAGCATTCTGGAACGAATTTTCGGCGAAAACCGAGGGACCACTGTATATTAAACAGATATTTAACCTGCATGGGTCATTC
Organism: Cherax destructor; assembly: GCA_009830355.1. Classification (NCBI taxonomy): domain Eukaryota; kingdom Metazoa; phylum Arthropoda; class Malacostraca; order Decapoda; family Parastacidae; genus Cherax; species Cherax destructor. The sequence goes on from WNWK01004973.1 coordinate 24,629, forward strand.
AGCTCTAAATAAAAATTCTGATTGTCCAAACCAAAAGAAATTCAAATTTCAATTTAGAAATAATACTAATACGCTTTCAAAATTTTCTATTTTGAATGATCTTGGAAAACCCAAATCATCCCAGGAGTGAAAATTCTGAAAATTTAATCATGATTTATATTAATAAAAATTTATAATGCATTCATTTCTCCAAATAAGTAATATTTTATTAGTGCCTTTCCAAAATATGCATGTCATCTGCTGCACACTACATATGGCAATGCCCTTTATTAAAAAAACAGAAAATAAGTCATGATAGCTCACTTGTGGGTTGTTGTTGAATTACATTTCCTTGGCTATCCAGCTGTATAGGATAGACTAGTGCTTGACCATCTGCAGTCTGGATGATCTGTGCTTGCTGTGCTGACCCTGCAGGTACACTAACTACATGGTTGGTGCCCTAGAGAAAGAATAAACAATTAGTTTCTAAAAGGCATTACCAAAGCCCCTAAAAATACAGTAATTATTGAAAGTGACTTTCTTAATCTGAAGCAGGGTTGCATATTATAGATTGTATCCCTCTTGCACTGAAGCTCAACTAATGACCTGGCCACAGATTAAAGCTATGTAAAATTAGGATTATAATACTGTACGAATATACATCTAATTAGGCCTTTTCAATGCTTGCTTGTTCCTTTCTTTGATGAATTTAGCTCCTTGTCATGCCAATTAAACACACACATGCACTGTTGGCGTTGAGAGTCCTACAAGCATCGTGGTATTTTTTTTTTTTTGAAGTCTAGTGAAATTTCACTACTGTACTAAATCTAGTAAATGTTTTTTTTTTTTATTTTACCCCAGAAGATTCATTAGAACATAATAGTAATAAGAACTTACTTGTAGTCCAGAGGCAGGAACAACTTGAAGTTGCTGCAACTGCTGGGTACCACCAGCCTGTGCGACTTGTATAGAGCCCGATCCACCCACCGTCTGCAACATCAACTGCCCACCTGCCGTCTGTATGATGTGTGCACCCTACAAGGAAAAAGATCCACTATTTAATATTACATTCAACTTTGTCCAATGACTTCTATTTAGCAAAAAGATTAGCTTCTTTTTTGTCTTACACTCAAATAATTTCTCATCAAGCAGGGTGACCTAAAAAAGAAAATACAACCACAAGTCACTAGTTGGCTTTCCAAAGGGCACAAACATTGCTATCCAATACTAACCCACCCAAAATCAACCTCAGGACCCCAGATAGACATTTTCCCCAGCCCTTTCACTGACAATACCTTTCTCACACTTCTTTTCTTCTTTTTCTTTCAACAAATCGGCCCTTTCCCACCAAGGCGGGGTGGCCCAGAGAGAAAAACAAAAGTTTCTCTTTTTAACTTTAGTAATGTATACAGAAGGGGTTAGTAGCCCCTTGCTCACTTAACTGCATTAAATGTTACATTTAAGCATTTCTAATATGCATACACAATTCTATGCTGTACTTCAGCTCCACATTACATCATATTTATATGCAGTGGACCCCCGGCTAACGAAAAAACTTCATCGCAGAAGCCTGCTCAAGTGCCATTACCGAACGAATTTACTTCCTTAAGAAATAATGTCACGTAGGTAAGTCTATTTCAGACCCCCAAAAATACACTTCCACAAGCACTTACAATATTATACTTACATAATTGTACGATTTCCGGGGTGTTCGTTAGCCGGGGATCCACTGTATATACATTTATAAAGGGCTGAAAAAACTTTCCTATAACAGTGACTGCTACATCTGTGACTGGTTTGAGACCCTCACAACACAACTTGGGGCCAGGCATTTCTGTTCACTGCTTGTTCAACCAGGCTAGTGCTGCTAGTAGTCCACTGGCCCATATAGCCTTTGCAGAGGTAGTGATCCAGCTAATTCCAAACCCCTACTCCACTTCAGTCTAACACATTTACATACACCAAATTTCAACACCTCTTCAAGTACTGTATACATCTTTCATATCAACACACCATATTCTCTCTTTTATTGCTTAATCTTTAACATTCACTCTAAAAGAATCTCAAGATATTTCCAGTGCATTCAACCACTTTGAGATTGCAACATTCCAAGACCATGCTTCATGTTCTTACAAGTGTCTGCATAACTTTTGTTGTTAAACAACACTAAGCATCCACTGACAAAACATTTTTTTTTACTGGAAATTTCTAACACTTTACCCTCAACTTTTTAGTAATTTTTCCCGTTCCTCGCGAAACTGTTGGCTGACACATCTAAAATTACTTAAGTGTATCTATATTTCCCTAACATTAGTCTAACCTGAGCTCTTACCATACATAACTGTACCAGATCACACGGAGTGTCTGTGGTTCAATCCCCGGTATGGGTGGAAACGTTGGGCATGTTTCCTTACACCTGCTGTCCCTGTTCACCTAGCAGTTAGTAGGTACCTGGGTGTTAGTCAATTAGTGTGGGTCACATCCTGGGATACAAGATTGAAGGACCCTCAATCAGTGCTCAATGACGCACTGACTTTCTTGGGTTATCATGGGTAGATAAACCTCCTGGTTAATAATCAGAACAAATATTATCTTTCTTTAGTGCAAATATTAATTAAACGTACGTCTTTACACAAAATTTTGCACTCTATCGTAGAGAATTATCACCTACCATCCCCTAGTAAAATAAATATCAGCAAATTATCAGCCGTAAAGCCTCTATTTTCAGATCGACACCAAGTACATATTTGGGCTTAAAGGTATACAGGAGGGTCCTGCTTATACAGCGAGTTAGGTTGCGGACTACTGCTGTACCTGCTTATACAGCAAGTTAAGTTCTGGACTACTGCTGTAAAGCAAAAATCACTGTAAATTGAAACTTAGCCTTTTTCCTCTTTCAAATGCATATAAAAGCCTGATAACATGTTTAGTGAGCAATAGAGCTAGGCCTAAAAAAATACATATACAATACACACATTACTTACCTTAAAATATTTTCATCCTTAGCTTATAGTGTGGTGAATACATTTATACTACAGGAAGTCAGAATAAATAAAGACTGGGTATAACTGAAAATAGCTGTATTAGCGAAATGCTGTAAAGAGGGGCCTGCCTGTATATTGTACTGTAGTATCTTTAGCAATTTGTTCACTCAAAGGCTGACTGATACTGGCCAATAAACTTGCTTCTAGGGGTAAACTATGACTTAACTAAATTATATGGCAATAAAAAATGGACTGAACACTGATAATTTTAATACTGGTCATAATGCACATTTTTTCCAGGACAGAAATCCATTAACATTTATATTATAAATAATTGTTACCTATTGCATGGAAAAATAGGTATTTGAGGAAATTGTTTACTTAAGTGATAATAGGCAAAATAAGAATATCATATATTATGTAAATTCCTTTTTATTGAGTGGGATGTGTAATGCAATGGAACGTTATATTTTCAACACACAGAAAAGAAGCTTTACTTTTATAAGCAATGTGATAAAGCCAAACCCAACCAAAGCTAATCTAACCTAGACCAGCTGTAAAATTGTCAAGTTAGGTTAAGCTTGGTAACATTAAGTTAGGATATTAAAAGAAAAAAAAATGGGTCTTTTCTCATACACACTAAATACGCATACATCTCCAATGCACAGTGCACTTAATAACGGAGATCTTACGTATAAAAAAAATGCACCCAGAGGTAAAATACATATTGACATGTATATTTTCTAAAACTCCAAAATTAAACTAACCTGCGTCGCAGCCTGCTGGACAGCCTGCATCCTGCCCTGATCACACTGCCTTCACCTATCTTTTCAAAGAACACTGAAAAGAAAATATTAAATTTAGCAACATCATACAGTGATAGACAAACAGTTGTGATAATTACTAAAGTTTAACCTAGGATAACAAAAAAACTTGTATTAGGAACAACTAAGTAACTATTATATATTAAATCATTATTACATACACAGTACTGTAGTTGTATTTATATAAAGATTACAGGAAGAAGGCACATCGATCCCGACAATGTGAATGAAAGGACGCAAGTGGGACCTTGGTCACGTTTTGGTCCCATATCCAGTATTGAGGTCATGAACACAAAAATGAACACTGCAACAGTCCTATCTGCCTATGCTACAGAGGTCCAACTCACACCCATACACAATTAACACAGTGGAATGCAAAACTACACATCAAATAGAAGGGTAATACTGAATAAAATATGGTACAGTATGAGACTGCATGTTGAATATAAAATGGCATTGGATACACATGATGTCATATTGAATATAGAACAGTATGTTGAATCTATGATGGTATATGTTACTAAATGTATAAAAGTTAACAAAGACCACAGTGGAAACTGCCCATACTAAGTTGATTGAGGTACAGGTACACAAAGTTGCATAAATTATACATAGCAGCATATGTGTGGATTACCCAGGATAACCCAAAAAAGTCAAAGTGACTTAATTTCCACTGGGGTCCTTGGCAAATCTATATATGTAATATCCAATTATTATAAAATATCACAATATCTGTATGTCCTCGCTACCATCATATAAATTTATACCAATGGTTTGAAAATATTGGTAGATTTTCCTTGTATCTCTCATATAGAGATAAAAACCGGCAATGAAAAACAAAGTCTGGACATAACTAGAAGACACTGCTGTTAAACACTGACCTCCAAAAATATAGATACGAGGTAAGCGAGTACGAGGCAGGTAAAAAACATCTTAAGATAGATTTTTATTAGTAACTTACACCTCAAAAGTAACTTGCAATATATTGGAAGTTTCCAAATGTTTTTTCCTTCCTTCCAAGGTCTTTAGACGTCAAGAAGCACACGTAATAAAAAGATGATTAAAGAGACTGCAGTACCCATATTATTATTTTTTTGGTTAAGAGGGAGAGGTGAAGGAGGTGTGAAGACAGGAAGCTCCTTCACCTCTAACTTACATATCAACATGGCTTCCTTGTCTTTGTTGGGTAAATGCTGTTGAGGCGGCCACATCTAACCTCACGCTGACCCTCAGCTTATCTCACTGCCCTTCACTCTCACCCGATGTCGAATCCCAATCAAACGTGAGCGGGAAGAAGCAATAGAGTATAATTTGTGGACTTACATTGGGTATTAGGGAGCAGTTTCCGATGATTGGTAGTGCGACACCAATGAACGCCGAGCCTCCCTCCGCCGCTCCGCATTGGTCCAACCAGGCCTCCACAACCACCACACTACGCTAACTTTCGCTCACTCAACCCAAATCCTCCTTCATAACATTCCCTTATTTACCCTTATTTCTGTATTAAAATCTTCCTGGACACGTACACGTGTTTCTTGGTGTATTGGCCGATTTGTGGCTGGGTATATCGGTTTGACTCTTTCGTTGTTGATCATATGGCATTCGTTAAGTTGTGTTTTGAAACGAAATGAAATGGGATTTTGAAGGAATTACCGATAAAAGCACCTTCAAGCTCCAGCAAATGAGACAAGACCAGGCGTGGCGATTTTTCAGCGCTGCCACATCTCACATTCCTGGCGTATATTACCTTAATTAGCTGCTATTTTCCCTTCACATAAAGCTGTATAACTTTATTCTAAATACTTTACCTGCTTTAAAGGTAAAGCACCTTCAAAACAAAAAACAGCCTCCAAAATGCACTATTTCTTCACGAAATCATGTTCAATGTCCCTGAAAAGATCATTTTTGAAAACGATAATTATAGAATTTGACAAATATTGGACGAGACTACTCACTCACCTTAATTCAAATCATACAACGAAGAAGTTAAAAATCAATATTTATATTTTACAAGCTAGTGATGTGACACCAGCGCAGGAGAGCAGCTGGTGAGCCAGCGCGCAACACTTGCCACTTCCCGCCAAATACAAACATAAGAACCGGCTGCCTTTTGTCTTCTTATTTTTTTTTTTGCCCCACAAGTGGCCAGTGAATTATAATGCTACAGTTCTGCATACCTTTCATCTGTTCTTCGTGAACGGGGACAGAGAACAGTTACACGATATAAGTCACACTGCTTATCTTTATTTACTTGTAAATAAAGATATTATATTATTATTATTATGATTACTTAGTTACTTACATTTTCTTTGTTTCTTGAGTTATCTGGGTTAAAAATCCGAACAAATCTTATCTTATCACAAATAACACCGTAGTGAGACTAAAGAAATACTTCCTGCCATCCCCATGGCTTATCTCTGTCTTGAACTTGCAGCTGTCTTCGGGTTCCCGTTTCTCTCCTCTCATACAGCCTGTCTCTGTTATCAGTTCCCTGAGTATTTAGTATGTTGTCATCATTTCTCCCCCGATTCAGCTGTCCTCCAATATCGTTAGATTCAATTCCTTTAGGCTTTAGCCTCGTCATACCTCACGCCCCTTAACTCAAGGAAAAAGCTTTTGCATACTTCTGCACTTTATCCTATTTTTTTTTACATACTCAGGTGTGGGTTCCATGGTGGTGCTGCGCACTCCAAGATGGTCCTGCCGTATGTTAAGATTTTTAACCCAGGAGAGTTAGCCACCCAGAATAACCCAAGAGTCAATGCGTCATCGAGGACTGTCTTATCTTCTTGTCCCCTGGGATGCGACCCACACCAGTCCACTAACACTCAGGTACCTACTTGATTGCTAGGTGAACGGGGACAACAGGTGTAAGGAAACACGCCCAATGTTTCCACCCTTGCCGGGAATCGAACCACGGACACTCAGCGCGTGAAAAGAAAGCGTTGCCTACCAGGCTACGGAATGCCACTGTTGAGATTTCCGAATCTAGTTTGTGTTTGCCAGACGAACATTGGCTGCAGAGGTTATTCAGCTGGTGCTGTTTTTTTAAGTGAATGTAACCTGACCTGGCTGGGTCGGGGCATTGGCTTAAGCCGGTGGGAGACTTGGACCTGCCTCGCATGGGCCAGTAGGCCTGCTGCAGTGTTCCTTCTTCTTATGTTCTTATGTTCTTATACTTTTTTTTTTGGGGGGGGGAGGGGTTAGGTATTCGTATAAGTTATTCACCTGACGTAGTTGCAGAGACAGACTCTCATGCAAATAAGTCATTTGGTCTGACTTTCTCGGTTATCCTGGTGGGTAATTTACACATATGTTAAACTGTGTATGATAATGGTACTTGTGTAATTGTAACTTACTTGTGTGTGTACTCACCTAACTGAGGTTGTAGGGGTCGATTCATAGCTCCTGCCCCCGCCTCTTCACTGGTCGCTACTAGGTCCACTCTCCCCCTGCTCCATGAGCTTCATCATACCTCTTCTTAAAGCTATGTATAGATCCTGCCTCCACTACATCACTCTCCAGACTATTCCACTTCCTGACAACTCTATGACTGAAGAAATACTTCGTAACATCCCTGTGATTCATCTGAGTCTTCAACTTCCAATTGTGACCCCTTGTTGCTGTGTCCCATCTCTGGAACATCCTGTCTCTGTCCACCTTATCAATTCCTCTCAGTATTTTATATGTCGTTATCATGTCTCCCCTATCTCCCCTGTCCTTCAGTGTCGTCAGGTCGATTTCCCTTAACCTCTCCTCGTAGGACATACCCCTTAGCTCCGGGACTAGTCTCGTTGCAAACCTTTGCACTTTCTCTAATTTCTTGACTTGCTTGACCAGGTGTGGGTTCCAAACTGGGTGTCCCGTAGTTCGATCGCTAGCGCACTCAGCTCACACACTGAGGTCCGGAGTTCGAATCCCCGGTACTGCTGGATAACATTAGGACGTGTTTCCTTAAGACACCTGCTGTCCCTGTTCACCCATCAGTAAAATGGGTACCTGGGTGTTAGTGGACTGGTGTGGGTCGCATCCTGGGACAAAACTGACCTAATTTGCGGGAAATGCTCAGCATAACAAGGGGCTTTCTATATAGTAGTATGTCATTGCTGTCAGCTATGGTCTGTATACCTTGGACCTGGGTCCAAGAGAGCATGTAGGCCAGGATGAATTACAACAATTGGATATGCTGAATATTGAAGACAGAGTAAAACAACTTAAATTAAATCAAGTTTATAAAATTGCTCACAAACAGTGTCCAGAATATCTTGCTGCCAATTTTGTCAAGGCTGGGAACCAAAGCAGTCATAGTACTAGGGGGAGAGAGTACAACTTTGTAGTACCCACAGTCAGTGGCCAGGCTTCAAACACCTTTTATTGTACAGCAATAAAGGAATGGAACAGACTGCCTGCACATGTCAAAGCCAGTCATAGCATGAGCCAGTTCAAGAAGAGAACCAAAAGGTACCTAATGAATTAGCGACAGAAAGGGAGGAGAATGATTTTTATTTTTTTTGCTAACACACATGTATATGTAAATAACTCTTTTACCTTATTCCTAGTATACATATATCCTTTATAATATAATAACATATATACTATCCTACAATGTAAAATATTAAAGTATAAAAAGGACCCCAATGGAAATAAGTCACTCTGTCTGACTTTTTGGGTTATCCTAGGTTCTCTACACATATAATGCTATGTATGATAATGTATGAAAATGTATTTGTGTATACCTGAATAAACTTACTTACTTACTTATTCAATTTATTATTCAGGTTCCGCTGTCGTGAGTAGTTTTCATTAAATAAATTACTAAAGAAAACTGTATTTTTGGCATTAGCACTATAACTAAAGAAAACGTTTCTTACAGGGCAACTAAATATAGAATATGGCCTTGCCATCAATAATATATATACATAATGTATATATATATATATATATATATATATATATATATATATATATATATATATATATATATATATATATATATATATATATATATATATACATTTATTATATATATATATATATATATATATATATATATATATTTATTTCGGGCAAATTAGGTCAGTGTCCCAGGATGCGACCCACACCAGTCGACTAACACCCAGGTACCTATTTTACTGATGGGTGAACATACACAACAGGTGTAAAGAAGCACGCCAAATGTTTCTACCCTGGCTGGGAATCGAACCCAGACACTCGCCGTGTGAAGCGAGAGCTCTAGCCACCTGTGGAAAAAAATTAAAAAAAGCATACTAAAATTGTTGCTCACTTTCGTCTACCACTGTACTACCTCGTACTACCACTGTACTACCACTGTACTACCTCGTACTACCACTGTACTACCACTGTACTACCTCGTACTACCACTGTACTACCTCGTACTACCACTGTACTACCTCGTACCACAACTGTACTACCTCGTACTACCACTGTACTACCTCGTACTACCTCGTTGTACAGTGGTACTACCTCGTACTACCACTGTACTACCTCGTACCAACACTGTACTACCTCGTACTACCACTGTACTACCTCGTACTACCACTGTACTACCTCGTACCACCACTGTACTTCCTCGTACTACCACTGTACTGCCTCGTAGTACAGTTGTACTACCTCGTACTACCAATGTACTGCCTCGTACTATCACTGTACTACCTCGTACTACCACTGTACTACCTTGTACCACCACTGTACTACCTCGTACCACTACTGTACTGCCTCGTACTACCACTGTACTACCTCGTACCACTACTGTACTGCCTCGTTGTACAGTGGTACTACCTCGTACCACCACTGTACTGCCTCGCTGTACAGTGGTACTACCTCGTACCACCACTGTACTACCACTGTACTTCCTCGTACCACCACTGTACTACCTCGTACTACCACTGTACTACCTCGTACTACCACTGTACTACCTCGTACTACCACTGTACTACCTCGTACTACCACTGTACTACCTCGTACTACCACTGTACTACCTCGTACTACCACTGTACTACCTCGTACTACCACTGTACTACCTCGTACTACCACTGTACTACCTCGTACTACCACTGTACTACCTCGTACTACCACTGTACTACCTCGTACTACCACTGTACTACCTCGTACTACCACTGTACTACCTCGTACTACCACTGTACTACCTCGTACTACCACTGTACTACCTCGTACTACCTCGTACTACCACTGTACTACCTCGTACTACCACTGTACTACCTCGTACTACCACTGTGCTACCTCGTACTACCACTGTGCTACCTCGTACTACCACTGTGCTACCTCGTACTACCACTGTGCTACCTCGTACTACCACTGTACTACTCGTACTACCACTGTGGTACCTGTACTACCACTGTGCTACCTCGTACTACCACTGTGCTACCTCGTACTACCACTGTGCTACCACTGTACTACCTCGTACTACCACTGTGCTACCTCGTACTACCACTGTACTACCTCGTACTACCACTGTGCTACCTCGTACTACCACTGTGCTACCTGTACTACCTGTACTACCATCGTACTCCTCGTACTACTCACTCTGCTACCTCGTACTACCACTGTGCTACCACTGTACTACTCTGTCTACCATGTGCTACCTGTACTACCACTGTGCTACCACTGTGGTACCTCGTACTACCACTGCTACTGTACTCACTGTGCTACCCTGTACTACCCTGTGCTACCACTGTACTACCTCGTACTACCACTGTGCTACCTCGTACTACCACTGTACTACCTCGTACTACTCACTGTACTACCTCGTACTACCACTGTACTACTCGTACTACCACTGTACTACCTCGTACTACCACTGTACTACCTCGTACTACCTGTAACTCTACCACTGTACTACCTCGTACTACCACTGTACTACCTCGTACTACCACTGTACTACCTCGTACTACCACTGTACTACCTCGTACTACCACTGTACTACCTCGTACTACCTCGTACTACCACTGTACTACCTCGTACTACCACTGTACTACCTCGTACTACCACTGTACTACCTCGTACTACCACTGTACTACTCGTACTACCTCGTACCACACTGTACTACCTCGTACTACCACTGTACTACCTCGTACTAACTTGCTACCTCCCGATATACCACTGTCCCCCCCCAAAAAAAAAAAATGTCAAAGTATTTTATTAACAGTGCCATTTTATTAACCATTCTGAAAATATACCCTGACTTTACCAATATTGTTAACAACTCATAACTAATTTATTTTTTCTACATTCAACACAGGGATAGGAAGAACCCAGGAAAGGAAGGACCTAGAGATAGGAAGGACTCAGGCATAGGAAGGACTCAGGAATAGGAATAAGATAGGAAGGACTCATGGATAGGAATGACTCAGGGATAGGAAGGAGATATGAAGGACTCAGGGATACGAAGGAGATACGAAGGACTCAAGGATAGGCAGGGCCCAGGTTAGGACCCAAAAATAGGAAGGACCTAAGGATAAGAAGGACCCAGGATAGGAAGGACCCAAAAATAGGAAGGACCCGAGGATATGAAGGACCCAGGATAAGAAGGACTCGGGATAATAAAGGAGAACATTTAAATTAAGACCTTTTACAAAGAGAATAGATCTTAATTTCGATGGAAAAAAACGAAATCTTCTAAAAAAAAAAAAAATGAAAAGTCCCCCAGAAAAAGTGAAAATATTACCAAATTCTCCTCAAATTATCCACTGACGTACTGGTGATGGAATACTGCTGGGAGAGAGGCCCATCGTGTATATTGGATGGGCAGAGAACGGCACTCAGGTGGTCAACACCAGAGGCAACTTCGTGCCGGCACCCACTCACCGAGTGCTTCAACGATACTACCGCCACTCCAAGAACGATTTAATGTGATAATCATGCAGAGGCTGGGATGATAGGAGGACGATGGCTGATGCTTAATCAGTGGCTGAGGAGACTCTAGTCCATGGGATGATGATCTAGGCAGGGTTTATGATGCAAGTTTTGGTGCTGATCAATATGATCGTAGTGAGTTACAAGTTAGACCAGACGTTGAGGTGTTGTGGGGAAGAAGGCGAAATGGAGAAAATGAAATATCTAGGAGAACTATGAATAACAGAGGAGTGAAAGTCAAAATAAGAGTGAAGAATAGAGAGGAAAGAATACGAACATGATGAGAAACGAGGAATGAGAGTATGAATAAGAGTGAATTAAAGAAAAGAACCTTACAAACTGAACTGTTAGTTATACTTGTTGTTCTCAAGGTTGTGGAAACTACGACCTCAGACAGTTTAATTGCAACTGACTCTCTTTCCTCTTTACTTGCTCTAAATAACCTGAAACCTAAATGCAGATTACAATTAAGCTTCTGTGGATGCCCTCTCACACAAGCCTCCTGTCTTTGCTAATGATATGATATCTGAAATCTTGAATCAACGTTTTGCATCGACTATATGAACGAGCTGATTTTATTGAGGGGCTTATAACTAATTATGACCAATATTTTGCAGTGTTAACAATATATCAGTTTTTTTTGAGGGGATTGTATTCCATACTATATTGAGTACATTAGCTATATGAAGTATTACTTTCCAGTGATGCAACAATGCTCAGCGGGGTCTTATAAAGACCCACTGTGACCTCTGTAATTCTGATATTTTGAGCTACTGTTCACAGGATGGCTGCGGCAGCATAACAAACTAGTTGCTCAGGCGGCATAACTAAACAAAACAGAGGCGTGAGAGTACAAATAAGAATGATGAGAAGAGGATAAAGAATGCGAATTGAATGAGAGAAAACAGGACTGTGTTGCATTCTCTCTTCTCCCAGTAGATGTGTTGCATTCTCTCTTCTCCCAGTAGATGTGTTGCAGTCTCTCTTCTGCAACTGATGCAGACCTGGCTGACATCACTGACATACTGTATAGAAAGCCGATGGTAATGTAGAGCATTTCGGACAACTTAGGTTAATCTTGTCCCCAGGATGCGACCCACTCCAGTCGACTAACATCCCCAGGTAACTACTTACTGCTAGGTGAAAACAGGGACAGCAGGTGTAAGGAAACATGCACAATGTCTCAACCTGTGCCAAGGGATCGATCGCGGACCCCTAAGTGTGTGAGCTGAGGACGCTACCAACCGATTCACGATCACCCGCTGGTGTACTGACAGGGGTGGGGATGGGGGTGAAGATGACCAGTATAAAAATAGAGCAAGAGACACACAGGTGATTATAAAACTATGAACAACTTAAAAAATACACAATCACTGGAGTATAGGAATAGATGGTGAGAGGTTGACGTGAGGTGCAGTTAGTGTTGGGGGCTGATGTGAGATCTGATGGAGGAGTGACGTATGTCTAACTTTAAAGCAGAGATTAGTGTAGTAGACATTGACAATAGCTGGTTTGGGGAGAAGTTAAGGGGTGAGTTAATGTGAGGGTATGTGAGGTGGGGGAAATTTGGTAATTTGTTAGTTGACGTGGGCAGGAAATGATGTGGAAGTTTATGTGAGTGTTGAGTGGGGAATTAGATTTGGTGGGGGAGGTAAGGAGAAGAGATGTGGACGGGGAAGGGAGGGAAGGTTGATTTATATGTAGTCTTGAGCGAAATAAACACAAAAGCATTCACTTAACGTTTCGGTCCTTGGACCTTAATCACTTCAGATACATGTATTGGTATATATAAATGGATTAATGGCTACTCTGGAAGACACTACCCAGACGAATCTTAGTCTGACCAAAGAGACTTGTTGACAAGACTTCCTGTCTGCCATCAGCCCTCCCACACATTACATCCACACATCCGGTCCTCATTTATTACCACAAAAGTGATATGCGGGTGCTAAACTTTTGTATATACTGAGAATTCACTTTAATCCCTATTTTGGGATTGAAATATTCTTGTTCGGTGATGTAGCCATTAATGACCCTAGTGTAGCCGATAGGCTTCAAACCCTGTAAACTAACCAACTTTTATATATATCCAGGATGGGCGGGGTTATATATACTTCAGTTTATGTACATTACGAGTTTACTTTGAATTCCAATATACCCAATTTTCGATTGGTAGTGAGCAGGTGACATGACAGCCCTTAAGACCGTGTATACTCGATAGGCTTTTAAACCCACATTTATCAACCAACTTATTACTAAAGCTTTTATGAAGTAAATTTATCTAGGTACCTTACACATTTTAGATGACTAAAATTGTCTTACACAGTATCACGAGTAAATTACCTAGGGTAACCTGGAAAATAAAATTGACTTATATTTCTATCGGGGGTCTGTCCAGATGTTTGTATACTTCCCCTAATACCATACTGGTTCTGGTTTCTCGTAGCCCTGACAAAATTTGAAGCCAGAAATTGTTGTTAGTAATTATGAACCGCATTAAGCATTTCCAGTTGTTGTAATTCATCCTGGCCTACATGCTCTCCTGGGCCCACCTCCACCATGAATCTCACCATTTTATTTTGGCTGATTTATAGTCTTGTTCGATTATTTTGTAAAAGCAGTGTACCTTGGAGAACAAGAATAATAAAGCTAGATTTAGGGTCCTGCGAGTCTCAGAGGGTTGGCACTGCACCTATCTACAGTGCCTACAGAGGGTTGGCACTGCACCTATCTACACTGCCTACAGAGGGTTGGCACTGCATCTATCTACACTGCCTACAGAGGATAGGCACTGCACCTATCTACAGTGCCTACAGAGGGTTGGCACTGCACCTATCTACAGTGCCTACAGAGGGTTGGCACTGCACCTATCTACAGTGCCTACAGAGGGTTGGCACTGCACCTATCTACAGTGCCTACAGAGGGTAAGCACTGCACCTATCTACAGATGAACTTTAACCTGGCATTTGCTTTTTGTTTTGTACTATATTGTTCACTATCAATTCTCCTGACATACATGGCACTGTTGAGACAGGTTGGTTCCCTATCACACACTATATTAAAAGCATTTGGATTTTCAGTATACTTTTTTCTGAGATAGATATTATTACATCTGTTCTTCCTAAGCGTAGTGTTAGCGTGTAGTCTATTAACCAGTATCTGGATAACTCGACTTCAAAATATAGAACATCAGCCATATCCTCCGGGTCTTCACCTGGGACTAGCAGAGCACTATCATCTACATACAGTGGTGGATTTTTTATTTATTATTATATGAGCAAATTACCTGCATGAGATTTACAGGGTATTGAATTATTACGTGCAGGTAATTTGAGTGAGATAAGTGGGACTTAAGTCACAGTAGGTCGACGAACTGTTAATCCCTCGATGCCCACTTCTTCACCACTTTCACAAAAAGCTAGACCTGACATTAAATTAATAATTACAATATTAAAACCAGCTACTCTGGTAAATAAAAGTTGTGGACTGTATATGATTGGGCTTGCTGGGTACAAAAAAAGACATTTGTATTACCACTTACCATTTAATTACTGTAGATGGATCACATCACAACACCTGCATGACACCTAGACCCAACAGTGGCCAGCTAGAGATCTAAAAGCAAAGACTAATGGTGCACTTCCCTGTGAGTGATGTTCATATCCCTTATCTTCTGCCATCCACACGTAATTCTTGAGGTCCCGCAAATTTCCTGTTCCAATTCTTCAGCAAGGGATATTAACACGGGATCCTAATTACAAATTCAAGCCGAAACCCCCCAATTTGGTTGGGAAGACGCCGGATTATTAGCAGAATTTCCCACGACAACCAGTGTTCACAAATTACAAAAGGAGTCTCACTTTTCTCGTTCTTGTTGCCGAAATGTAAGGGTTTTCCACACTATTTATCCCAATTCTTCAGCAGGAGCCTGTCAGTAATTTCTAAATTATGGATTGAGGCCGATATACACGAATTGACCTTCGAGAACGCTTGATTCAAATTTACACATGCTGAATTTAGGAAAATTCAAAATTTTCCACAGTGGACTGTCAAATATAAAATGTAAAAGTTCATATACAATAAGACCACAAAAAAGTGATATCGTAATACTCAATATAACTACAATGAAAGTAGTTTACTTCCAGCACTTTCGTGATCTCTCACATCGCCAAAGGACATTGGTATTACCGTCTCCTCGATAATGTGAGAGGTCACGAAAGCGCTTGGAATAACGGAAGTTATATTGCACAAAATTCCACATATGCATTATACACTCTACCTTTCCTCCATAAGTAGCACTCCTCCACCAATGCTCCATGGACACACTTCTAATCCACAAATGCTACACTTCACATGTAACATACATCCAGCACTACACTCCACATGTAACATACATCCAACACTACACTCCACATGTAACATACATCCAGCACTACACTCTACATGTAACATACATCCAACACTACACTCTACATGTAACATACATCCAACACTACACTTCACATGTAACATACATCCAGCACTACACTCCACATGTAACATACATCCAGCACTACACTCTACATGTAACATACATCCAACACTACACTCTACATGTAACATACATCCAACACTACACTTCACATGTAACATACATCCAACACTACACTCCACATGTAACATACATCCAGCACTACACTCCACATGTAACATACATCCAGCACTACACTCCACATGTAACATACATCCAGCACTACACTCTACATGTAACATACATCCAGCACTACACTCTACATGTTACATACATCCAACACTACACTCTACATGTAACATACATCCAACACTACACTCTACATGTAACATACATCCAGCACTACACTCCACATGTAACATACATCCAACACTACACTCTACATGTAACATACATCCAAACACTACACTCACATGTAACATACATCCAGCACTACACTCACATGTAACATACATCCAGCACTACACTCTACATGTAACATACATCCAACACTACACTCTACATGTAACATACATCCAACACTACACTCCACATGTAACATACATCCAACACTACACTCCACATGTAACATACATCCAACACTACACTCAATTTTAACATACATCCAGCACTACACTCCACATGTAACATACATCCAGCACTACACTCTAGATGTAACACATCCCGCACTATCACCCCACATGTAAATTTCATCAGCACTATCACCCACATGAACAACATCCAGCACTTTCACTACACATGTAACATTAACATCCAACACTACACTTCAATGTAACATTACATCAGCACACACTCACATGTAACATACATCCAACACTACACTCTACATGTAACATACATCAACACTACACTCCACATGTAACATTACATCAACACTACCTCCATGTGACATTCATCCAGACTACACCTCACATGTAACAACATCCAGCACTACACTCCACATGTAACATACATCCAGCACTACACTTACATGTAACATTCATCCAGACTACACTCCCATGTAACATTTTCATCCAGCACTTACACTCTACATGTAACATACATCCAACACTACACTCTACATGTAACATACATCCAAAACTACATTAACATAACATTCATCAAGAACTACACTCCCTTGTATATACATCACAACACTTAAGTCCACATGTAAAACATTCCAGCACTACACTCCTACATGTAACATACATCCAAATACACTCCACATGAACATACATCCAAACTACACTCCACTTATACACTAATCAAACTACACTCCGCCTCTTGACAATTCACAGAGTTTCATTAACTAAATGTGTTTCATTACGGCCAGATTAGCTATTAAGGTCTCCGCTGATACAAATGACGGCAATTATTAAGCTCTGTGATGTGGCAGCATCGACTATCACCCCAGAGGGAGACGCAATTAAGATGTGTGATGTGGCAGCATCGACTATCACCCCAGAGGGAGACGCAATTAAGATGTGTGATGTGGCAGCATCGACTATCACCCCAGAGGGAGACGCTTTAAGATGTGTGATGTGGCAGCATCGACTATCACCCCAGAGGGAGACGCTTTAAGATGTGTGATGTGGCAGCATCGACTATCACCCCAGAGGGAGACGCTTTAAGATGTGTGATGTGGCAGCATCGACTATCACCCCAGAGGGAGACGTTATTAAGATGTGTGATGTGGCAGCATCGACTATCACCCCAGAGGGAGACGCAACTTACCATTGTCACTGATACTTTTTATTTATAACAAAGAATAAGTTGTTTTTTTAAAGCTTGATTGAAAAAGAAAAAAAAAACATGACGAGTGGAGTTTTATATTTTATAGTTTTATATAAAACGTTCTAGGAAAAAATAATGTGGATAGAGTGGATACCTGGAGTTTTAATTGAAGTATAAGGACAATGTATAATTTATGTTTAAGATAAAATACAGCGAGAAATTAAGATAAAATACCCGTTGTGAGTTACCACAGGATACCAGCTGCGGGTCATCATTAAACTAAGACCCGTCTCAGGTCACACTTGTCTTGTGTCCTGACAAACCTTACCTAACTACCACACATTATATACATTATGTCAAGGTATATATGCTGAAATTTTACTTTCATGCCCATTTTAGGGGTTAATTTAGTCTTGAGTGGTGTTGAGCAGGTGACCCATGCAGTCTTGATGCCCCTCGTGTGATTCATCGACTTAAACCCCAATTAAGGAACCTCAATTTTTTGTATGGGGTGGTCCAATACCGGCCAGCGGGAAGCCTCAGTCATATGACCAAAACCAGCAATTAACAAGACAATTTATAAAGAACACAGGTCTTTGTATATACAGTGAAAGTTTCCTTTATTTAATGTTTTAGCGGGTAAAACAAGGATTACGCAGTCTTAATGACCCGCTTCCAGTTAATAGGCTTTAAGCTAACAAATTAAATACTATTCCACGAACAAATATTCCAAGGTTTATCCAGAGGTCTATCGCTCAGCGTATATACACTAAGAAATACACACCTCTCTGTGTATAACCTTGCTGAAATAGCTTGTTGGTTGGATGGGTTTCAAGACTAATCGACTACATGAGGGTTATCAAGAATGTATTCAATCTGTTCACCTGTCAAGAATACTGTGATACCTTAAATAGAGATTAAAGTAAACTCTCGTGTATATACACCGAGAGACGTACACCTCTTGGTATACATATCCTTGTTTACTCTGAGGGTAAACTTGAATGACCTCTACAACAATTGTCATCAAAGATTTGTTAAGTTATACCATGAATTAAGGAAAGATCCTGGACTTCACCTTACGAAACAAAGCAAATACTATAGTAATTATGGACAAGGTAGATTATAGTGGAAAACTAAACATGTTATTAGAAAACGGGGAACTTACGCGCACGTAAACGTCACTAGGCTCCTTAATTAATTCTTCCTTTAATCGTCAATAAACACGCCACTAATCAATTTAAAGTATTTTTCAGAATACTCGTTTCAGTAAAAATATTTCTATAATGTTTCTAGTTGGGGGCCAGGAGCTGGGATTCGACCCATGTAACCACATATAGGTGATTCAGTCCTGTTTATATTGATAAGTCAAGGAGAAGAGTAGGAAGCAATTTGCATATATTCAGAGGATATATATATACACCGGCAGATGTATTTGTCTTATCGTATATATATATATATATATATATATATATATATATATATATTGAGAAGAGAGAGAGAGAGAGAGAGAGAGAGAGAGAGAAAAGGAGAGAGATATATGATAGATAGAGAAATTTTATCGATTATTAGGATTAATTTTTATCTGATGTTGAAAAAGAGTGTGGTGCAGTCTTAATGACCCTAGTGTAGTCGATAGGCTTTGAACCCCCACCATTAACCGACCAGCCATGTCCTCAAAATTATTGAACATATAACGGAGATTATTCCATTAAAAAGAGGCTGTATATGTGTTGACAGAGACGGCTCAACCTACCCCCTTCTCTCTCTCTCTCTCTTTGTACAGATACAGCCTCCGTTAAGAGGGAGATGAAGAATCTGAGATCATTGCCGACCACTGCGATGGTCGGCTCCGGTGGCTACGAGCACTGGCCACGTAGTCTTGAGGCCACCTTGCTACAGTGCTATCCTGCTATAATGCTACCTTGCTACAATGGTACCATGCTACAGCGCTACCTTCTTATCATTTTACATTGCATCAATGCTAACATGCTGCAATGTTACATTGCTGTCATGCTGCACTGTTGCCTTGCTATATTGCTGCAGTGTTAACTTGATACCACACTATTATGCTACAGTGTTACCTTGCTACCATCATACCTTACTGTTTTGCTACCCTGCTACCATGGTACAGTGTTACCTTGCTACCATGGTACAGTGTTACCTTGCTACCATCATACCTTACTGTCTTGCTACCCTGCTACCATGGTGCAGTGTTACCTTGCTACCATGGTACAGTGTTACCTTGCTACCATGGTACAGTGTTACCTTGCTACCATGGTAGTGTTACCTTGTTACCATGATACAGTGTTATCTTGCTACCATGGTACAATGTTACCTTGCTATCATGGTACAGTGTTACCTTGCTACCATGGTACAGTGCTACCTTGCGACCATGGTAGTGTTACCTTGCTACCATGATACAGTGTTATCTTGCTACCATGGTACAGTATTGCCTTGCTACCATGGTACAATGTTACCTTGCTATCATGGTACAGTGTTACCTTGCTATCATGGTACAGTGTTACCTTGCTATCATGGTACAGTGTTACCTTGCTATCATGGTACAGTGTTACATTGCTACCATGGTACAGTATTACCTTGCTACCATGGTACAGTTACCTTGCTACCATGGTACAGTATTACCTTGCTGCAAATGTTACATTGCAGCATGGTATAGTTTACCTTGCTACCATGGTACAGTGCTACCTTGCTACCATGGTATAGTGTTACCTTGCTACCATGGTACAGTGTTACCTTACTACTGGTTTGAGAACCACACATTCCCTGCGATATATTATGGTATTTCCAGAGAGACATAGCGATTTACATATATACACAAAGTATACAGGTGGTGCTGGGAGACACAGGTGGTACAGGGAGACACATGCGATGCTGGGAGACACAGATGGTGCCGGTGTATCCAGCATTTCCTGCCCTATAACGGCGTCTCGTTGTGCTGTGAAAACAGCGACATGGACCTCAATTACGTCAATCTGCGAGGTAACGAGACTCTGGTGGGTCCAGCGCGAATTAAAGAGCGAATAATGAACGACGATTCTGCCCGTGTAAAAGTTATAACAGTCATTAGACTGACGATGGAGCACAGGTAACACGAGAGGACACTTGTAGAAGCAAGACCTGACAACACCACCAGGGAAGGTGAAGAGAGTAATTCTTAGTAACCCAGGATAGTAACCTAATATACTAACCCAGGATAGTAACCTAGGATAGTAACCAGGACAGTAACCTAGGATAGTAACCAAGGATAGTAACCTAGGATAGTAACCAGGACAGTAACCTAGGATAGTACCCAAGGATAGTAACCTAGGATAGTAACCAGGATAGTAACCTAGGATAGTAACCTAGGATAGTAACCCAGGATAGTAACCTTGGATAGTAACCCAGGATAGTAACCCAGGATAGCAACCCAGGATAGCAACCCAGGATAACTCAGGATAGTAACATAGGATAGTAACCCAGGATAGTAACCTAGGATAGTAACCAGGATAGTAACCCAGGATAATAACTCAGGATAGTAACCTAGTGTTAACTCTTCATCAACTTCAAGGTTGGGGGACTGATTACCTCATCTTTTGTATATAGTTCTACAGTCTTCACATTATGTCCTTGTATTGATAAAGCCACTGGATGGCGAAACGTCTACAAATATAGACACCTAGGTGTTGCACATGTTTAAATCTTCACCTATAAGAGTGTGGAATTCTTGATGTGTTACCATTCTTATGTATAGTTCTTATGTTCAACGGTTGTGTACTTTGACATTGTATAGAATCAGCCCAGAGCTGTAATGCCTTTTCAGCCTATGATTTGTATAGATGTATGTCGGGACGCCATACGTTAACGTGGCCGAGCTGTCAGTAGTGTTACTGAATACTTGCTTAGTATACTTAGATAATCCCAGCTATGTTATACATAGGCTCCCTGAATAACTGTGTAGGCTCTGTGACTAGCTATGACGTTGCGAGTCACGCAGATGTTATACATAGGCTCCCTGAATAACTGTGTAGGCTCTGTGACTAGCTATGACGTCACGAGTCACGCACATGTGAGCCGTAGGCTAGAGCGTTCCTCCTCAGTTCCCATTACGCCAGACTCGACAAAGGCAAGGCTCCTGGGCTCCCCTCACGACTCTCTTAATATACGCTACCAGAACATCCAACGAGTGCATTCATTACTACTCCAATATCTCTTTCCGACAGATGTACAGATGCCAGCGAGATAAGGAAATGACCACAGACTTACAGAGCCCCTACGCTGTTGACCAGAAGTGCAGGTGTGGGGCCACTACGCTGTTGACCAGAAGTGCAGGTGTGGAGCCACTACGCTGTTGACCAGAAGTGCAGGTGTGGAGCCACTACGCTGTTGACCAGAAGTGCAGGTGTGGAGCCACTACGCTGTTGACCAGAAGTGCAGGTGTGGGGCCACTACGCTGTTGACCAGAAGTGCAGGTGTGGAGCCACTACGCTGTTGACCAGAAGTGCAGGTGTGGAGCCACTACGCTGTTGACCAGAAGTGCAGGTGTGGAGCCACTACGCTGTTGACCAGAAGTGCAGGTGTGGAGCCACTACGCTGTTGACCAGAAGTGCAGGTGTGGGGCCTTGGTAAAGTACATGCAAAATATCTCCTGACTTGAGTGGATGGATACGCTGACAATGTGAGTGGGAGGTGTAGGTGGCAACCTGGTGAACAAAGGTCACAGTCGTGCAAAGACGCTATTACTGAGGCGACTGTTCCATGTTGTTTATAGCACCATGTCATGGCACACAGGTACACACGGTATCATGACACAGTACACACGGTGTCATGACACAGTACACACGGTGTCATGACAGGTACACACGGTGTCATGACAGGTACACACGGTGTCATGACAAGTACACATGTGTCATGACACATGTATACAGGTGTCATGACACAGGTATACAGGTGTCATGACACAGGTATAAAGGTGTCATGACACAGGTATAAAGGTGTCATGACACATGTATACAGGTGTCATGACACATGTATACAGGTGTCATGACACAGGTATACAGGTGTCATGACACAGGTATACAGGTGTCAAGACACAGGTATACAGGTGTCATGACACAGGTATAAAGGTGTCATGACACAGGTGTCATGACGAAGGTATACAGGTGTCATGACAGGTATACAGGTGTCATGACAGGTATATAGGTGTCATGACAGGTATACACGGTGTCATGACACAGGTATACAGGTGTCATGACACAGGTATACAGGTGTCATGACACAGGTATACACTGTGTCATGACACTCAAATATACAAAGGCAATTATCCAACAACGCAGACCACCATTAGAGACGAACGCGTTCTCTGATTATGAGACTTGAAAGGTCGTATGAACAACGATAATAACAAATTTAAACAAAAAAGTATCAGTAGTCCAATCTTTTTTAAATACATACAAACATTAATCTCAATTAATTGTGGCAAGTGTCTCAATCAATTTACAAGTCATTATTACAAGCAGTGGTTATTGTTTTACATAAATATTGTAGCGGTGGCATTTTAATTATTTGGAGGAGATACTAAAGAAAATTCTGCCGTGGGTTTTTAGTCATGTAATATCGGTGGAATTTTTGGTCATGTGACTGACGCCTTATGATGGTTTCCCGGTTTGTCTCGTAAAATAATGTAATATATCATAAAATGTGATGGTAGGGGCTGTCAACCCTCCCCATAAAAACAATGATGGCAATGTTGCGTGCGCCAAATACACTTACTTAAACCTATTCCTGGGAAATAACAACACACGCAACACTTATTAGAAAAGTATGTACACCGAGAGACGTCTCTCTCAAGTGTATATACAACGTAATAACCTATTTTAGAATATTTTAATGCCTGTTTTAGGGATGAAAGTATTCTTGACTGGTGGTAAACAAGTGACATGCAGCCACAATCACCTCGTCAAGTCGATAAAATATAAATCCAATTTATCTGGAGACGTTTCGTTCACTGTTTATTTCAGCTTGTTAGGTAAAAGGACACAAGCGCAACACAAGAGAGAAACGTTGCCACAATAAAATGTCACATTAGTTGCACTTTTGTCCTTTTACCTAACATACTGTCGGTAATTCTACCAGCATTAATTTATCCTGTGTAGTGTCAGACTTACCACAACACAGTTATCCAGGTTATCCAGTGGGAGTCAGTGGATAACCACCTGCTACCTGAGGCCAGGTAATGGGGTACACATCACCATGGTGATAAAAGGTCAAAAATATCGACAAAATGGAAAAATAAAGACAAATGCAGCATAATGCCAACTTTTTTTGACAACGTTTCGCCCACACAGTGGGCTTTATCAAGTCACAAACAGATCTACTCGGGTAAAGAGTACTTGAATGTATATATAGGGTGGAGAGTCAGGTGGAGAATGTTGGCTAAGTTGAATTTGAGATGGACTGCGCAGGTCCGTCTCAAATCCAGTCATTCAGTGACGCTTCCTGGAAGTTTGTTCCACTCGTCTACAACTCTATTGCCAAATCTGTATCCTTTCTAAATGTAAATTTGTCCAACTTGAAACCATTGCTGCGAGTCTTTGACTTGGTCAGATATTTTGAACATGCTATTTATATTTATTTAATTTATTTATATTTTTCATCTGTACACTTGTCATATCTCTTCTAGTTCTGCTTATTCCCAGAGTCTGCAAATTCAATCAATGTCTTCAACCTTCGTGAGGAAATATTTTTGATGCTCGGGAACAACCTCGTGATGCTCGGGAACAACCTCGTGATGCTCGGGAACAACCTCGTCAACATTCTTCGAGCGCATTAACACCAGGACCCCGACAGAAATATGTTAGAATTTGACTTGATTGGGTTAGCCTAGCTTAATTTATACATGAGTTTTTATTCAAGACGATTGTAAAACTTTGTAGTATACTGAAGCCGACTGAAAACTCAGTTATCTCATTAACCATTGTCCCAGTGAGAGCTTGGTCTGCACCGTGTGTTTTGTTCGCTGTTGTCTGCACTGCTACAGTTGCACTCTCAGTGCCAGTTAGCCGCCTCAGTGCTACATTTGCACTCTCAGTGCCAGTTAGCCGCCTCAGTGCTACATCAGCTACACAGGTGTCCTACTAGGGGCGGAGTGACTGTTACACAGGACACTCGAATGATGGGGAGACCCGAGGGACTGTATAAGTGACGAGGGATTATGTCGATGGTGATGTTAACAGTGGAGAGCTGAGAGAAACAGTCACAACAAGAAGGGAGCATGGCTGAGTACTGGCTCCGGCCCGCCAGGTCAAGGAGTCATATATGGCTTTTACTGTGTATTGGTGAAGGGTTAGAAGAGTTCTTGCGAATTTGTAAGGTGACTTGGTAAGATAGGATATGGAAGAGTGAGACAAGAAAGAGATAAAAGGGATGGAAAAAGGAAGTGTGGGACAAGGAAGGGATGCGACAAGGAAAAAGTAAATACAAATAATGGGTTGAGAAAGGGACTAGGCGATATGTAGAGGAGGATTTAACTGTGTTGTGGGACAACAAATGACACTTGTGTTGCGTGCAGTGTGACGGATCAACACTTTTCATACACAAGGTGACATCAGTCATCAAGACAGTGTAGTGATAACACACACGCACACAAGTTGCGTGACTGTCAAGAACAATTATCATTCCTGAGTTGCTGTTCTTGTTCACCGAATTGCTGTAGATAACTCAAGATTTAAGCCAGTACCGCACGTGACTGTCTTCTTTGGTGCTGACACACATGACTTTGTGAATGTAGAAATACACACATGACTGTATATGATTAGATACCTGTGACCGTCTGTGTGAGCGTATACAAGCACACGCACATAGCCTAAGGCTCACCTGAGCGGAATAACTCCAGCAGAACTAAGATTAGTTCTCACGAACCTTAGTAAGGAGTCATTCACTACACTTTGTATGGCAGACGTCAAGCCTATATTGAATACGAAGCACCAGTGTGGAGCCCGAAACAAGAGACTAGTCCCGGTGTTAAGGAGTATTTACTGTGAGGACAACGTAGATAAATGGTTCAAAGAACTGATAGGTTGATAAATTAGACGCTTATGCGTCTGAGGGACTGATTACCTCAAACTCCTGATCTTCACCATTCTTTGCACTGGACTGACGAAGCCACTGTGTGGCGAACCGTTTCACAATAAAGATACTCAAGTGTTGCATATGTGTCTAATTTATGAAGCTGTGAGGAGAAACTAGGGAAGCTAAACATGACGATAGGGATGATATGACAACAACGTACAAAATACTGAGAAGACTTGAAAGGGTGGACAGGGACAGCTTGCTCAAGAGCTGGAAAACAGAAACACCAGGACGCAGCTGGGATGTTAGGAAATACTTCTTCAGCCTTAGAGCAGTCGGGAAGTGGATCGACTTAGTGGCATAGTGGAGGCAGGATCTACACATAGCTTTAAGAATAGATACGATAAGGCTCTCGAAGCCAGGAGCAATTGAAGGTGGTAGCGGCCAGCGAAGAGACGGGGCCAAGAGCTGAGACTAGACCCCTGCAACCACACATAGATGGGCACACATGTGCTTAATATCGGGCTATAAGAACACATTTACATCTCAGTGCCACCATTCTTATCTGAGTAGACCTATTCTTATAGGAGTGTCACCGTCCTGGTATCACCACCACTGGTGTTACCAGTGGTGGTGTTGAGGAACACAACTGGTGTTACCAGTGGTGGTGTTGAGGAACACAAGTGGTGTTACCAGCGGTGGTGTTGAGGAACACAACTGATGTTACCAACGGTGGTGTTGAGGAACACAACTGGTGTTACCGGTGGTGGTGTTGAGGAACACAACTGGTGTTACCAGCGGTGGTGTTGAGGAACACAACTGGTGTTAACTTTAGTTATTTTCTTCAGCGTTGCTAAGTTCTATGTAGTTTTAATTGACTTTTCTTGGACGATTATAAAGTAGAGTAGAGATGAGATGAGGATTATGAGAGATATAAAAGAGAAGAGAAAGAGAGAGAGAGAGAGAGAGAGAGGGATGAATATCAGAATTTAAACAGTGAGAGGCGTAGCACCCACCCCCTCGCTCAATCTTTCAAAGTTAACTTTAGAACCCTGAGTTTGTCTCTGTGATTGCTACTGCTCCCATGTTATCACTGAAGGCTCTGCACTCACATAATGACTCTTACAATATGCTCATTGGGGAAGCCAGATATAGAAACAATAAAAAATCCGGGGAAAATGGATTCCATCACACTTTGGATTATTTCATGAAGTTGGGAAGTTAATTGAAGAAATTTACATGAAGGAAAACACAGAATATAACTTTGGTATATCTGTGTCTAGCATTAGGAATAATATTAGAACAGAGGTAATGAATGCTATAGGAATGCAGTTAGAAGCCTGAGTAGATCTATAACTTACTATGGTAACATGAACGTAGATAAGTACGTTTATGGAGCAACTTGCAATGTGAACACTGACTGATGTTGTAGTGGCCAGGCTTAGGCTTGGTTACAAGTACTGACTGATGTTGTGGTGGCCAGGCTTGGCTACAAGTACTGACTGATGTTGTGGTGGCCAGGCTTAGGCTTGGTTACAAGTACTGACTGATGTTGTGGTGGCCAGGCTTAGGCTTGGTTACAAGTACTTCTGGCAGTTTGGGAGACACAGATGATGATCACACCAAATATAAAGTATGTGGCCAGGCCTATGTTCACTATCTTGAACACTATGTACTTAATTGTCCACTTATTGAGGAATATATAGATAAACAGTATAATAACCTATTTAATATGTTAAGATATCTTATTACTGAAAATAAGATACCAGACATATTAAGCAAATTTCCTAAGATTTCTTGCAACAAATAAGTGAACTGTAGATATAAATCCAAAATGTACTCCTTTTAACCCTTTTGAGGCCTAGTTCCTAGGCCTTTTGTGTATCCATATGTTCTTGTACTACCCTCCACGGCATGGATATGAGGCGCACAATAAACTAGCCACCTCGGCGGCCAAATTTAAACACATACACACACAAGAAGAGATACGACCAGTCTCATGGAGGAGTGGACCTAATAACGACCAGCGAAGAGGCGGAGCTAGGAGCTGTGAATCGACCCCTGCTACTACAAATAGGTGAGTACACACACACACACACACACACTCTCTCTCTCCCGCATTCTTCATCTGCCTTCATAATTAATTAAATCAAATGATGCTCAAGTAAGGTAAATTACGAGCGGCGCCAGCAAGTTACACTGACGGTGTGTTGCATGTGTAGCCAGACTCTCAATGATGGAGGTGGTGTAGCAGTGATGGAGGAGGTGTAGCAGTGATGGAGGAGGTGTAGCAGTGATGGAGGAGGTGTAGCAGTGATGGAGGAGGTGTAGTAGTGATGGAGGAGGTGTAGCAGTGATGGAGGAGGTGTAGCAGTGATGGAGGAGGTGTAGCAGTGATGGAGGAGGTGTAGCAGTGATGGAGGAGGTGTAGCAGTGATGGAGGAGGTGTAGCAGTGATGGAGGAGGTGTAGCAGTGATGGAGGAGGTGTAGAGTGATGGAGGAGGTGATGAGGATGTGTAGTAGTGATGGAGGAGGTGTAGCAGTGATGGAGGAGGTGTAGCAGTGATGGAGGAGGTGTAGCAGTGATGGAGGAGGTGTAGTAGTGATGGAGGAGGTGTAGTAGTGATGGAGGAGGTGTAGTAGTGATGGAGGAGGTGTAGTAGTGATGGAGGTGTAGCAGTGATGGAGGAGGTGAGTAGTGATGGGGAGGTGTAGTAGTGATGGAGGAGGTGTAGCAGTGATGGAGGAGGTGTAGCAGTGATGGAGGAGGTGTAGTAGTGATGGGGGAGGTGGAGTGATGGAGGAGGTGTAGTAGTGATGGAGGAGGTGTAGTAGTGATGGAGGAGGTGTAGTAGTGATGGAGGAGGTGTAGTAGTGATGGGAGGAGGTGTAGTAGTGATGGAGGAGGTGTAGTAGTGATGGAGGAGGTGTAGTAGTGATGGAGGAGGTGTAGTAGTGATGGAGGAGGTGTAGTAGTGATGGAGGAGGTGTAGCAGTGATGGAGGAGGTGTAGCAGTGATGGAGGAGGTGTAGTAGTGATGGAGGAGGTGAGTAGTGATGGAGGAGGTGAGTAGTGATGGAGGAGGTGTAGCAGTGATGGAGGAGGTGTAGCAGTGATGGAGGAGGTGTAGTAGTGATGGAGGAGGTGTAGTAGTGATGGAGGAGGTGTAGCAGTGATGGAGGAGGTGTAGTAGTGATGGAGGAGGTGTAGTAGTGATGGAGGAGGTGTAGCAGTGATGGAGGAGGTGTAGCAGTGATGGAGGAGGTGTAGCAGTGATGGAGGAGGTGTAGCAGTGATGGAGGAGGTGTAGTAGTGATGGAGGAGGTGTAGTAGTGATGGAGGAGGTGTAACAGTGATGGAGGAGGTGTAGCAGTGATGGAGGAGGTGTAGTAGTGATGGAGGAGGTGTAGTAGTGATGGAGGTGTAGCAGTGATGGAGGAGGTGTAGCAGTGATGGAGGAGGTGTAGTAGTGATGGAGGAGGTGTAGCAGTGATGGAGGAGGTGTAGTAGTGATGGAGGAGGTGTAGCAGTGATGGAGGAGGTGTAGCAGTGATGGAGGAGTGTAGTAGTGATGGAGGTGTAGCAGTGATGGAGGAGGTGTAGCAGTGATGGAGGAGGTGTAGAGTGATGGAGGAGGTGTAGCAGTGATGGAGGAGGTGTAGCAGTGATGGAGGAGGTGTAGTAGTGATGGAGGAGGTAGTAGTGATGGAGGAGGTGAGCAGTGATGGAGGAGGTGTAGTAGTGATGGAGGAGGTGTAGCAGTGATGGAGGAGGTGTAGCAGTGATGGAGGAGGTGTAGCAGTGATGGAGGAGGTGTAGCAGTGATGGAGGAGGTGTAGCAGTGATGGAGGAGGTGTAGCAGTGATGGAGGAGGTGTAGTAGTGATGGAGGAGGTGTAGCAGTGATGGAGGAGGTGTAGCAGTGATGGAGGAGGTGTAGCATGATGGCGAGGTGTAGTAGGATGGAGGAGGTGTAGCAGTGATGGAGGAGGTGTAGCAGTGATGGAGGAGGTGTAGTAGTGATGGAGGAGGTGTAGCAGTGATTGAGGATGAGCAACCACAGGAGTCAAGAGAAGAAACTAAGAGTCAAAGAAGCACATTAACTAAGCCTTTCACTGATCCACGTTTCGACCAAGAGCGAGCGAAACTTAGCTAGATAAAAAAAAAAAGTCTCATTCGGTTACTTTGATTTGGCTTCAGTTAGATTTAAGTTGGCTTCAGTGAAGCCAATTTTACACTACGTGAAGCCAACTTAACTCTTTCTGAAGCCAACTTAACTCTTTCTGAAGCCAACTTAACTCTTTCTGAAGCCAACTTAACTCTTTCTGAAGCCAACTTAACTCTTTCTGAAGCCAACTTAACTCTTTCTGAAGCCAACTTAACTCTTTCTGAAGCCAACTTAACTCTTTCTGAAGCCAACTTAACTCTTTCTGAAGCCAACTTAACTCTTTCTGAAGCCAACTTAACTCTTACTGAAGCCAACTTAACTCTTTCTGAAGCCAACTTAACTCTTTCTGAAGCCAACTTAACTCTTTCTGAAGCCAACTTGTTAATCAGTGTTGTGTGAGAATCATTTATAAGTCTTGGAATAATGTCAAGACAATTTCAGAAACAATTTAGGGAAACTCTGGGAGACACAGGAAGCTAATATAACACTTTACAACAGCGGCGGCGGTAGCAATAACAACAGCAGCAGCAACAGTAAGAACAGCAGAAGCAGCAACAGTAAGAACAGCAGAAGCAGCAACAGTAAGAACAGCAGAAGCAGCAACAGTAAGAACAGCAGAAGCAGCAACAGTAAGAACAGCAACAATAGCAGAAATAGCATCAACAGCAGTAGCAACAATAACAGCAGCAACATTAACAGAAACAGCAACAATAACAACAACAGCAGCAACATCAACAATAGTAGCAACAACAGCACCAACAATAGCATCAGTAGCAACAACAACAACAACAGCACAATTCAAGCAGGACTCAATTAAGTGTAAAAGGTGAACTTGTATACACTAATTAATAAAAAAAAAAGAGAGAGAGAGAGAGAGAGAGAGAGAAGAAATAAGAGAGAGAGAGAGTGCATTAAGACAGAGTATCATTCATTAATTCAAGAAGAACTTTAGGGAAAATAAAAATATTTTTCACTTCTTAAATAAGTCAGCCATCAGGACGCTGGCTGGCTGGCCTAGCTGGGTGGCTGGCAGGCTGGCTGGCTGGCTGGCTGGCTGGCCCTACTGGCTGGCTGGCTGGCTGGCCCTACTGGCAGGCTGGCAGGCTGGCAGGCTGTGGCTGGCTGGCCCTACTGGCAGGCTGGCTGGCAGGCTGGCTGGCAGGCTGGCTGGCTGCTGGCTGGCAGGCTGGCTGGCTGGCTGGCTGGCAGGCTGGAGGTAAATACTGATAGCTTACTTAAAGAGTTTTGATGACGTAGGGGAGAATTCTTTTTGTTGTTGTCATTGTCCAGAATAATTGACTATATATATATATATATATATATATATATATATATATATATATATATATATATATATATATATATATATATATATATATATATATATATATATATATAAAAGATTGCACAATGACAATTGAGTCAGGAAAATGAAAACGAATACAAAAAATTATTTCCCCATCACAAAAAAATATATATTTGCAAGAACAAGGAAATAGAATCCCAAATCAGAGGAAAATTCTCCCTAATTGACTTAACTATAAAGGCCATTTTTTTTAAATCAGAGGTTTTTTAAAAACAAAGAAAGAAACAAAAGGCTCTTGATGCCTGGAACAAGGTGGTCAGTCCCTCAGCCCAGATAATTATCTGGGCTTTTCCTAACCAACCTCTGTCCTTGTTTTATTTCTAAAAAACACTGGTTAACTTTTGGGATGTTAACTACTAACAAACAGTAGATTGTTCCCTAATATCTTGCTTATTTTCCTCTAACATCTGGCTAAGTTTTCCTCGACATTTAACAGACATTGTCCTAACCTCTAACAGACTATTTTACCCTAATTACATACTCTAATTCCTTACATTAATTACTTACACTAACTACTTTAATTAATTTAGTGCCACAAAATACAAACTTTAATGCTATATTTAATAAAATTATAAAAACTAAAACATTATTTTTATTTTTAGACAAAGACAAAAGAGGTTTGGAGGTACCGGGTTGAGGAGGGGTTGTTGAGGTGGTTTGGACATTTAAGAGAGGATGGACCAAAATATGATGACTTGGAGGGTGTAAAAATTTGTCGTGAAGGGAAGGCGACATCCTAGGAAAGATTGGAAAGAGGTGGAGTAAAGTGGGTTTTGTGTGTGAGGGGCTTGTACATCCAGCAGGGTTGTGTGAGCGTGTTAGATAGCAGTGAGTGGAGGCAGAGGGCTTTTATGACTTAACGTTCTGTTGGAGTGTGAGCAAGGTAATATATTTGAAGGGATTCAGGGAAGCCGGTTAGCTGGACTTGAGTCCTGACTGGTGAGAAGTACAATGCCTGCACTCTGAAGGAGGGGTGATGTTGCAGCCAATAGAGGCATCTGAACTATAATATCTGGCAAGACAGTGATGGAGTGAGTGATGATGAAAGTGATTCTTCTTTTTTTTGGGTCACACTGCATCGGTGGGAGACGGCCGACGTGTTAATTAAAAAGGCGATGCGATAATCACATTATATAATCGTTTTGCAGCGCAGATAATGTTAATAAAGTGTTTCTCAAGAAATAATAAAGGAATTATGGAAAGACTTGAGCAAAATAAAGGTCACTTAGGAAGTATTCTCGCCTTAATTAATTCAAGGTTCACAAGGACCCTAATTAAAAGCAAATTCGACCTACTGAATGTTTCATGCAATTACTGTTGTTGACTCTACGATGTTTTGGCAGGATGAGGTCTTCAAGGTGGTGTGGTGGTGGTGGTAGTGGTGGTGATGGTGGTAGTAGTGGTGGTGATGGTAGTGGTGGTGATGGTGGTGGTAGTGGTGGTGATGGTGGTGGTAGTGGTGGTGATGGTGGTAGTAGTAGTGGTGGTGATGGTGGTAGTAGTGGTGGTGGTAGTAGTGGTGGTGGTGGTGGTGGTAGTAGTGGTGGTGGTTGTGGTAGTGGTGGTGGTGGTAGTGGTAGTGGTGGTGGTGGTGGTGGTGGTAGTGGTGGTGGTGATGGTGGTAGTAGTGGTGGTGATGGTGGTGGTAGTGGTAGTGGTGGTGGTGATGGTGGTAGTAGTGGTGGTGATGGTGGTGGTAGTGGTGGTGGTGGTGGTGGTAGTGGTGATGGTGGTGGTAGTGGTGGTGATGGTGGTAGTAGTGGTGGTGATGGTAGTGGTGGTGATGGTGGTGGTAGTGGTGGTGGTAGTGGTGGTGGTGGTAGTGGTGGTGGTGGTAGTGGTGGTGGTGGTGGTAGTGGTGGTGGTGGTAGTGGTGGTAGTGGTGGTGATGGTAGTGGTAGTGGTGGTAGTGGTGGTGATGGTAGTGGTGGTGATGGTAGTGGTGGTGATGGTAGTGGTAGTGGTGGTGATGGTGGTGGCAGTGGTGATGATCGTGGTAGTAGTGGTGGTGGTGATGGTAGTGGTGGTGGTAGTGGTGATGGTAGTGGTGATGGTGATGGTGGTGGTGATGGTGGTGGTGATGGTGGTAGTGGTGATGGTGGTGGTGATGGTGGTGGTGATGGTGGTGTGGATCAGTAAAGCTGGCTGTCACCTGTACACCACCAGTCACTCACTGGTGGTGTATACACACACACACACTTCTGCTCTCAGCACACAGACGCATATACTTGGCGTATATACCCGTTTCTCCCATCTCCTATATATTACCAAGAAATACATACTTCTCGGTGTATATACACTGATGGTCTCAGCGCATGTAATACAAAGAGAGATATACACTTCTATAACTATGTATACTTGTAACTTGCAACGAAATATATATACTTCTCCATCAATATAACTGACTGTCAGTACATGTGGAATATATTCTGAGAACCTTAACACCCGAGAAAATTAGGTACCCTTAAGTAGCAAACGTGTTGAAGAGTTGTGAGACACCTTAGAATACCTAACACCGTAGGTTCTCTACCCAAACTGTAAGAGGAATAATCGGAGAGATGATAATCCTAAGAGAAGGACTGTTGAGCTCACTGTGACAAGGGCAAACGTCTCTTCCTTGCCAGTGAATTAAGCTACAAAGGTAAATATATCTCTGCTAACCACCACTACTGCACCTCATGACGTGGGTGACTCCCACACAACTCACTCTCTTGCCTCGCAAATGTTACATACATTGATAGAGTTTGCTTAGTGGTGTACTCAGAGTCGTAGGGACATGCTGTCTCCTAGGAGTCAGGATCATACCCTGCCTGCCCTTGTCTGGGAGGACCCTGCTCACAACCCTGACACCCAGATACTGGACAACACACACAGACCTAGTAACTACCAGCGAAGAGACTGGGCTGGGAGCTAGGACTCGACCCCTGCAACAACGCACACACACACACACACATTCCAAAAACAACAGCAAAGTTTTATTTTTATTTTTAATACACTGAATGAGAAAAAAGAATTTCAAGATACAGAAGTTAAGAGAAGGATTGTGTTGTTTGTTTACCTCAGACTTGCCAATTCCTCGAGCATGTAATTTGACTTGTTAATATATATTGAGTTAATTCTAAATGAATCAACACACAGAACCTGGATCATCTTTTCCACTGAATAACTTAAGAGAAATGGGAACCAGGATGAGATGCACCTAGAATACCAAACAGCATACACAGCTGCAAGAATATACACGACTGTAGGAATATACACGACTACAAGAATATACACAGCTGCAAGAATATACACGACTGCAAGAATATACACAGCTGCAAGAATATACACAGCTGCAAGAATATACACGACTGCAAGAATATACACAGCTGCAAGAATATACACGACTACAAGAATATACACAGCTGCAAGAATATACACGACTACAAGAATATACACGACTGCAAGAATATACACAGCTGCAAGAATATACACAGCTGCAAGAATATACACGACTACAAGAATATACACGACTACAAGAATATACACGACTGCAAGAATATACACAGCTGCAAGAATATACACAGCTGCAAGAATATACACAACTGCAAGAATATAACGACTCAGAATATCGACTACAAGAATATACACGACTACAAGAATATACACGACTACAAGAATATACACAGCTGCAAGAATATACACGACTGCAAGAATATACACGACTGCAAGAATATACACGAATGCAAGAATATACACGACTACAAGAATATACACGACTACAAGAATATACACGACTACAAGAATATACACAGCTGCAAGAATATACACAGCTGCAAGAATATACACAGCTGCAAGAATATACACGACTGCAAGAATATACACGACTGTAACAACATACACAACCACAACATACACAATCACAACATACCCATCATACACAACAACGTACACAACATACACATCATACACAACATACATAACATCATACACAACAACATACACAACATACACAACATCATACACAACAACATACACATCATCATACACAACATACACAACAACATACACATCATACACAACTACACATCATACACAACATACACATCATCATACACAACAACATACACAACATCATACACAAGATACACATCATACACAACAGACACATCATCATACACAACATCATACACATCATACACAACTACACATCATACACAACATCATACACAACATACACAACATCATACACAACAACATACACATCATACACATCATACACAACTACACAGCATACACAACATCATACACATCTACACATCATACACAACATACACAACTACACATCATACACATCATCATACACAACAACATACACAACATCATACACATCATCATACACAACAACATACACATCATCATACACAACATCAACACATCATACACATCATCATACACAACAACATACACATCATACACATCATCATACACATCATCATACACAACATCATACACAACATACACATAATCATACACAACAACAACATACACACATACATCAACACATACACAATCATACACAACAACATCATCATACACAACAACATAATCATACACAACACTACACATCATCATACACAACAAATACAACAACAACAACATACACACATCATACACAACATACACATCATACACAACACATACACATCATACACAACATACATACATCATACAACATACACACATCATACACAACAACATACACATCATACACAACAACAACATACACAACAACATACACAACATCATACACAACATACACATCATCATACACAACAACATACACATCATCATACACAACAACATACACATCATACACAACATCATACACAACATACACAACATCATACACAACAACATACACACATCATACACAACATACACATCATCATACACAACAACATACACATCATCATACACAACAACATACACATCATACACAACATCATACACATCATCATACACAACATACACATCATACACAACAACATACACAACATCATACACAACATACACAACATCATACACAACAACATACACAACATCATACACAACAACATACACAACATCATACACAACAACATACACATCATACACAACAACATACACATCATACACAACAACATACACATCATACACAACATCATACACATCATACACAACACATACACACATCATACACAACATACACATCATACACAACAACATACACATCATCATACACAACAACATACACACATCATACACAACAACATACACATCATCATACACAACAACATACACATCATCATACACAACAACATACACATCATCATACACAACAACATACACATCATCATACACAACAACATACACATCATCATACACAACATCATACACAACAACATACACAACATCATACACAACAACATACACATCATCATACACAACATCATACACAACAACATACACATCATCATACACAACAACATACACATCATCATACACAACAACATACACATCATCATACACAACATCATACACAACATCATACACATCATACACAACATCATACACATCATCATACACAACAACATACACATCATACACAACAACATACACATCATCATACACAACAACATACACATCATACACAACAACATACACATCATACACAACAACATACACAACATCATACACAACAACATACACATCATCATACACAACAACATACACATCATCATACACAACAACATACACATCATACACAACATACACATCATCATACACAACATCATACACAACATCATACACAACAACATACACATCATACACAACACAATAACACACAACAAAGTGCACTTATACACCATTCTTCACCACTTGGACACAACAATGGGATAAGTGGAGACGTAAGAGGCAGTGTCCTGGACAATATTGGCTGGTGTGGACAGCGCTGGTCAACAATATATTGTCCGGACAACCACGTTAATTGTTGTCAGGTTGGCCATCATGCTCTGTCCGGCTTGTGTTGCTCCAGTAACACCAGTTTGTCGCAACACAACAAGAAAGTCGCTTAGTTTTTTTGACGATAGAATGGAATGGTTTCCTTTGTTTGGTGTGTGTGTGTGTGTGTGTGTGTGTGTGTGTGTGGTACTCTACTAATTGTGGTTGCAGGAGTCGAGACTTAGCTCCTGGCCCCGCCTCTTCACTGACCGCTACTAGGTCCTCTCTCTCCCTGCTCCATGAGCTTTATCAAACCTCATATTAAAGCTATGTATGGTTCCTGCCTCCACTACATCACTTGCTAGACTATTCCACTTCCTGACCCTTGTTTCTGTGTCCCATCTCTGGAACATCATGTCTCTGTCCACCTTATCTATTCCACGCAGTATTTTGTATATCGTTATCATGTCTCCCCTAACCCTCCTGTCCTCCAGTGTCGTCAGGCCGATTTCCCTTAACCTTTCCTGATAGGACATTCCCCTTATCTCCGGAACTAATGTGTGTGTGTGTGTGTGTGTGTGTGGATGGACAAAAAACACCGCAGACAGAATACAGGATCGGGGTCAAAGGCTGCAGACCTCACTCAAGGAGGACCTTGGGGCGAGTAACATACAGAGCACATCTGAGGGGCGCATAACCAAATAACTGCTGCAGCAAATGTGCATTTGGCTAATCTAAGATTAGTCTTTCGACATCTAAGTAAGGAGTCATTCACGACACTGTGTACGTCAGGCCCATATTGGAGTATGCAGCACCAGTATGGAACCCGCTCACTGAGCCGAGAACCGATATGGAACCCACACCTGGTCAAACACGTCAAGAAATTGGAGAAAGTGCAGAGGTTTGTAACAAGGCTAGTCCAGGAGCTAAGAGATATGTCGAATGAGGAGAGGTTAAGGGAAATAAACCTGACTAAAGGATTAGGGGGGATATGATACCGTGCAAAATACTGAGACGAATTGACAGCGAATAGAGACAGAATGTTTCAAGAGAGATGGGAAATAGGAACAAGAGGGCACAGCTGGAAGTTGAAAACTCAGATGAATCAGGGGGGATGTTAGGAAGTATTTCTTTAGCCTTAAAGTTGTCAGGAAGTGGAACAATCTGGAGAGTGAAGTGGTAGAAGTGGAATCCATACACAGCTTTAAGAAGAGGTACGACAAAACTGTTGAAGTCAGGAGACAGAGAGAGAGGACCTAGTAGCGATCAGCGAAGAGGTGTGGCCAGGAGCGGTGACTCGACCCCTGCACTAAGTCTAATTAAACACCAGTTCACTCCTCGAACACAAACAAAAGATAAAACAAACAATATCTTCAGCATAAACAATAAATCCGGATGGAGAGCCGAATAATCCAGTTAAGCGTAAATAAATCCCGGTAAATCGCCGAATAAACAGTATTGAAGACCAAATAAATCTGGGTAAAAGAGGACTTGATCCTGAGTGAAATACAGTCAGTGACTAAGACCTGTGTGTGGTGGGGGGGGGGGTAAGGGAGGGTTGAGGTATGGAAGGGATGGGGTAGGGGGACTGTGGGTGGTCAGTAGGGTCAGGTTAGGTTAGACAGACTGGTATGCTCGCCTATATGCACTCACCTGTTTGTGGTTGGCCGCTACTGGATTCACTCTCCTGGCTGCGTGAGCCCTATCATACTTATCCTTAAAGCTATGTATGAATCGTGCCTCTACCACTTCACTGTCTAGGTCGTTCCATTTCCTGACCACTCTAAAGCTGAAGAAGCATTTCCTAACATCCATATGGATCATCTGTGCATTTAACTTTCAGCTTTGACCTTGTGTACCTGAGACCTGCCTCTCAATCATTCCCTGTCCACACTGGCAATTTCTCTCAGTAATTTGTACGTCGTAATCACGTCACCTCTGGTTTTTGTCCTCTAGTGTCGTCAGGTTTAGCTCCTCTAGCCTCTCCCCGCAGCTCATACCCCTCAGGTCTGGGACTAGTTTTGTTACAAATCTCCGCACTTTTTCCAGCTTCTTTACATGCGTTACCAGATGTGGGTTTCATACTGGCGCTGCATACTCCAAAATGGGCCTGACATATGCCATGTATAAGGTAATGAATGCCTCCTTGTTGAAGTTCCTGCATGCTACCCCCAGCAGATTTGCCAGTCTTGCCTTTGCTGCATCAGCTGATGTGTGCCTTAAGCGAGATGCTCGGAACTATGCACACCCCGAGATCCTTCTCTATCAGGGAGGGTCACAGTCTTTGTCCAGTTATTGCGTTGCGATTACCGAAAATCAAGACGAGAGTGGTGGTAAGTGGTTTATGTGATTTGATATGCTGTTGGAGTGTGTGATGGGATTCAGGGAAACCAGTTAGCCGGACTTGAGTCCTGGAGGTGGAAAGTACAGTGCTTGCACTCTGAAGGAGGGAGGTGGGGATGTTGCAGTTCAGAGAGTCATCTGAAGTGTGATGTCAGTACGCTTCTGGGAAGAAAGGACTGGGTGAATGACTGTAAAAGTGTTTCTTCTATTTCTGGACACCCTACCTCGGTGGAACGGGGCCAGTGTGTTAGAGAAATAGTTCTCAGTTTATTTTTCTCGTATGATAAATGCAGCTTACTATAACGCAAATACAGGTCTCAGTTTATATCTGTATTAAATGCAGCTATAAACGCAAATACAGGTGTAAAAATACAGATATGAAGATATATATATACAGAAATAAATTCAGGGTCACGTATTGCACCGGGTGATATTATCTCTGGGAGTTAATCACGTGTATTATCTCTGAGATCACATTTATTATCTCTGGGAGTTAATCACAAGAAAATGTTATGGGCAGGATTTAATTAGTATGATGCAGAGTATAAGTCACAATACTGTAGCTGAGATCAGTCACAAGTCGTCAGTCTTCCACACCCAGAAGAAACATCAGAGGTAATGTTGTATTAGTTCCGTCCTGAACCAGTACAGAGGTAATGTTGTATTAGTTCCGTCCTGAACGAGTACAGAGGTAATGTTGTATTAGTTCCGTCCTGAACCAGTACCGTCTAACACCCATCACTGGTCATTAGACTCAGGGCAAATATCATCACTCTTTACATAACGCTCACTGGTGGTTGATCTGCGTGGGTGTCAACCAGCTGGCAGCCTCAACCCACCATCTGTTAGATTACTGGAAGCTGGATTAGCAGAATAGAATTTCATTTGTTAACGCCATTCCATTCTCTGATTGATATTGAGTATAAAGAAAGAGGAAGGGAGAGAAATAGACCGACAAATATATACAATAAGAGCAATGTTTTACCAGACATTTGCTTGAATTTCCTGAGATGGTTACCAAGTGACCCGACCAAGATTTTTTTAATTTATTGTCCATTAGACGAACTTCTCAAAGGCTCTGAAAAAAAACCACACAGCAAAAGGCTCTCCCCAGATGCACAAGCATTTGCAATCCCTGCAGAATTCTGGAGTAGATAAAACAATGACTGCAACAAAAGGGAAAAAAATAGTGAGCCGTGCTACATGGAAAACCAGAGTGGGAGAACACTGTAAGTGAAGCCTCTTAATGGAATCCGTCTGGGAGCTCACACGGCTCTCTCCAACAGTCAGTGATGGTGACTTAAAAACAATCATCTCTCACTGCGACTACCTCGACCTTCCTGTTACAACCAGTGATTTCATCGACCTTGTTGTTATAAACGTTTCTCTTTTGAAAATTATCTTTTTCGGCAGACATTTGGCCTGCCTATGGGTTCCCCACTCAATGCCGTACCTATACATAGTACATCTAGAAGCCGAGTGATTTTCCTCTATTATTCCTCTTCACTCACCTGGCTCCGTTACATTGACATTCTCATCATAACTCCCAGACGCTTCAACATTCCTGCTCTCCAATACAAGCTCAACCAGGTCGACCTCTCAGTCTAATTTACACTAGAAGAAGTCGACAACACTCTTCCTTTCCTTGATGTTCTTCTCTGCAAAACTGACCGAGAACTTCATTTTAGTCTATCGAAAACCTAACAAGCCAACACGATCTTCTCTACTTATACTCACACCAGGACACCAACACTAAACGTAGGGTCGACTAATAGATTCTGTGGAGAATACCAATAAACGTCAGAAGGATTTGGACAAATTAATGTCTTGGTCTCACAAGTGGTAGATGCAGTTACGAAAATAACCCTATATATATATATATATATATATATATATATATATATATATATATATATATATATATATATATATATATATACTATATATATATATATATATATATATATATATATATATATATATATATATATATATATTATTGCCCTCGTATCCTCCTTTTCACTTAACAGGATATCGAGACACAATAAGTTGATGAATTTCTAACTACTTTTCACAGGGAGTCAAAAAATCACAAGTTATCACTCGGAGATTTTCAGAACACAGGTGAATATATCAGATATTTGACATGGGACGTAATATACAGATAAGTCCCCCACGATCACCTTAATTATGATCCAAGGAAATACGGCTCTGTTACAACAGAGGACTTCCAAGTAATGCACCTTGACCTGTAGATCGGCTGCTACTGTCAGTAGTGTGTAAGGGGTGACCTAACATAAGGCGTGTTGACCAGACACTGGCTGTTACCAAGTGCTTCACATATCCCACTGTTACACCTAACCTATATAATTTTACTATGTACATAAATTTACATGATTCCATTTGGTAACTCATGTGAGGCCCCAGATAATATTATACAGTCGGACTTGCTTATTTTAGCATTCAATAAGGAAGTTCGCAATATGATATTAAGTAACATCGGCTCAAAGTATGTGGAAGATGATCAGGCGTAACAATATATATATATATATATATATATATATATATATATATATATATATATATATATATATATATATATATATATATATATATATATTGAGAGAGAGAGAGAGAGAGAGAGAGAGAGAGAGAGAGAGAGAGAGAGAGAGAGAGAGAGATGAGGGAGAGAGAGATGTATTAGTCTCGCAGCATCTCTCAGGGACACAGCACACCTGGGTTCATTAGGAAAAGAGACAGACAATGTTTTTCTTCTCCAGCTAATGAGTGACTCGTCTGATGGAAACACCTGAGACGCAGGTGAGGGATCTCATATACGTGGGTGATGTAGGTTCCTGTACGTGGTGAGGCACCTTATGTACGTGGGGACTGCTAAGTGACAGGGCTCACTTAAAACTCCTGTTGGTATTCTGTTGTTCAAATGAGCGTTCACTTAGAATTTCCGTTGCTATTGGTTGAAGAACCGTTGTTATGCTGTTGCCGCTTTTGCCTTTACCGTTGGTTCCTGTTAATGACTCTCGAGTACACGAAGTGGATGAAAAAGTCGCACTGAGAACGGTAAAGAAAAAAACCGAAGAAAGACGACAGAAGCGGCAGAGGAAACCTTTGCTGGCTCAACACTTCGCTCTATGTAGCGCTCCATAAAGCGCTACACAGAGCGAAACGTTGCCCCAACGGAAGCTAACTTATGTACGACTGCACGAGGGTGTGCAATATCTGCCGTACACTGCCACTCATAAATAAAAACAAACTCCAACAGAGTACATGCACTGCTGTCCTTACATAGGTCCCTGACCTATGTAAGGAAAATTTCCACTTGATGTACACATAAGAAACGAAGAAATATTCGGGTATATATCATCGTAGGCTGCAAGAGGCTTTTTTAGATGTCCCCTTGAAAAAATGACTGCCGAGAATACTGAAAATGCGTTTCTTTCTGTTCCTATTTCACCTACTGATGTTATTCTGATGTCTAAATGCATGTTTTTTTTAGGGGGGGGCAAGGGGCTCCCCTAGATAGATACATGTATTTTGATAAATTAAAAATTTGTACACCATTTAGATATCCATTATTCTGGATGAAGTTACCCAAATATTGTACAAAAGTCATATATATATATATATATATATATATATATATATATATATATATATATATATATATATATATATATATATAAAATAATATATACACACACACACACACGTCTCACCACGATCATCCCATTTAGAGGAATCACCTTCAGAAAAGCCACGATGTCTTGCCAGATATAAGATGGTTGGGTATAATGGCAGTGACCGGGGCACAACAAACGGTCTGTCAGATCATTTCTCTTAGAGATTTTCCGTCAATTTTTCTCTCAACTTTTAAGTTGGGTCGAAGAGTGTGGGTGTTGCAAGTATAACACTTGTTACTGAGGTGTCACGCTGGTGATGTTACAGGTGTAACACTCGTAGTGTTACAGGTGTGACACTCATAGTGTTACAGGTGTAACACTACTAGTGTTACAGGTATATTATCTTACCCACGTAGCGTGTTCCCTGGTGATTGACGTGTTAATCACCTTACTGCTCCCTACCTGCTGCCCTCCCATCCCATACTCTACATTATTGTTTACAATCTCTCTCCCTTCCTCTTTCTCTCTCCCTGCCTCGCCTTCTCTTTCCGCCTCTCTTATTCCCATTTCCCCCTAGTCTATTCCCATCTCGTCTCTCCCTCCCAGTCAGTGACGGACCTACATTTTTGTGGCCCTTAAGCTTAAACTGTTATGGGGGTCAACTTCGCCACCACCAACTATTATTTTG
Organism: Cherax destructor; assembly: GCA_009830355.1. Taxonomy (NCBI): domain Eukaryota; kingdom Metazoa; phylum Arthropoda; class Malacostraca; order Decapoda; family Parastacidae; genus Cherax; species Cherax destructor. The sequence goes on from WNWK01004973.1 coordinate 68,767, forward strand.
TACTGATTATTATTATTATTATTATTATTATTATTATTATTATTATTATTATTATTACAGTCAAAACTAAGCGCTAAACCCTATTTTGAATTACACTATATTAATAATAATATTTAAAAAAAAAAATCGTACAGTAGACCCAAAATTTTTAAGCAATGTGGACTAAGGTGGCTTCTAGGGCCCCTCCGGGATTAGGGGCCCTGAATCTTAAGCTTCATTAGTTTCACAGTAGATCCGCCCCTGCTGCCAGTCTTAGTACCGCTTCCTTTCCTCCTGATTCTCACCTCCCTGCCTCTTCTCTTCCTCTCCCTTGTTGCCTTTCCTCTCCCTGGGGAGAGCGAGGCAGCGTCAGCCGTTAACAATAATAGAAGCACATGACTGTACACTGCTGCTGCTGTACATATATATATATATATATATATATATATATATATATATATATATATATATATATATATATATTCCATTACAACTTTTTCAAATTGTTTGACTCTTACTGCACTATTTTTTTTAATTGTTCGTCCCTTGCCAATTCGTTCGTTTAATTTGTTCGTCCGTTGCATATTCGTTACTGTCTGGTTCTCCCTCCTCTCATCTCTTCTTTCTTCCTCACCGTATTCTCTTTCTTACTCTCTCTTTTATCTTGTGTCTCTTTGTTCACCTTTCCGTGTCTGTTTATTATCCTTTGTTGTTTTTTCTCCTTCCTTCCTTTATTCTATTTTTGCTTCTTCCTTCTTCCTTGCTTTCTTCTCTTCTTCCTTGCTTTCTTCTCTTCTTCCCTGCTTTCTTCTCTTCTTCCTTGCTTTTCCTCTTCTTCCTTGCTTTCATCTCTTCTTCCTTGCTTTCTTCTCTTCTTCCTTGCTTTATTCTCTTCTTCCTTGCTTTCTCCTCTTCTTCCCTGCTTTCTCCTCTTCTTCCTTGCTTTCTTCTCTTCTTCCTTGCTTTCTCCTCTTCTTCCTTGCTTTCTTCTCTTCTTCCCTGCTTTCTTCTCTTCTTCCTTGCTTTCTCCTCTTCTTCCTTGCTTTCTCCTCTTCTTCCTTGCTTTCTTCTCTTCTTCCTTGCTTTCTCCTCTTCTTCCTTGCTTTCTTCTCTTCTTCCTTGCTTTCTCCTCTTCTTCCCTGCTTTCTCCTCTTCTTCCTTGCTTTCTTCTCTTCTTCCTTGCTTTCTTCTCTTCTTCCTTGCTTTCATCTCTTCTTCCTTGCTTTCTCCTCTTCTTCCTTGCTTTCTTCTCTTCTTCCTTGCTTTCTTCCTCTTCTTCCTTGCTTTTCTCCTCTTCTTCCTTGCTTTCTCTCTTCTTCCTTGCTTTCTTCTCTTCTTCCTTGCTTTCTCCTCTTCTTCCTTGCTTTCTTCTCTTCTTCCTTGCTTTCTCCTCTTCTTCCTTGCTTTCTTCTCTTCTTCCTTGTTTTCTTCTCTTCTTCCTTGCTTTCTTCTCTTCTTCCTTGCTTTCTCTCTTCTTCCTTGCTTTCTCTTTTCTTCCTTGCTTTCTCCTCTTCTTCCTGTTTTCTTCTCTCTTTCTTCCTTGCTTTCTCCTCTTCTTCCTTGCTTTCTCTCTTCTTCCTGCTTTCTTCTCTTCTTCCTTGCTTTCTCCTCTTCTTCCTTGCTTTCTCCTCTTCTTCCCTGTTTTCTTCTCTTCTTCCTTGCTTTCTCCTCTTCTTCCTTGCTTTCTCCTCTTCTTCCTTGCTTTCTCCTCTTCTTCCTTGCTTTCTCCTCTTCTTCCTTGCTTTCTCCTCTTCTTCCTTGCTTTCTCCTCTTCTTCCTTGCTTTCTCCTCTTCTTCCTTTCTTCTCTTCCTCCCTGTTTTCTTCTTTCTTCCTTGCTTTCTTCTCTTCTTCCTTGCTTTCTTCTCTTCTTCCTTCTCCAGGGTTTATCGCCATTTGTAAATTTTTTTGTCTTGTCTGTGATCTATTTAAAATACACAATAGACTTACATGAGAAAATAGACACGCATAATAGACGTAATAGATAGATAATAAATCCAATGGAAGTATATAATTGACACACATATATGGACCTTGCAAGATAACTTATACACAAATCTTCGTTTATAATAGACTTCAGTTATAACTGATAGACTTCAGTTATAACTGATAGACTTCAGTTATAACTGATAGACTTCAGTTATAACTGATAGACTTCAGTTATAATAGACAGACTTCAGTTATAACTGATAGACTTCAGTTATAGACAGACATTAGGTATAATTAACAGACTTCGATTATAATATAGAGATTTCGCTTATACTTGATATAATTTGACATCAGCATCAGAAGATGTACTCAGACGTATCTATAAAGTGCGCGAATTTCTGTTATTTTGGTTAAAATGATTTCAATAATTCACGTCTGTCGTTATGCTGGCCCGTTCATATGCAGGGCACTGTTGATGCTGGGGGATCCGTCCCTTTAACCGCACACACACACACACACTAACACACACAGGGGCCAAGAGCTATGAATCGAACCCTGCAACCACAACTAGGTGAGTACACACACACACTAACACATACACAGCGGCACAATCATGATTAGAAAACCTCAGATTAGCATTCAGGAACTTGAACATAGAATCCTTCAGTACCTTATATACTACATAGTACATATGTTGAGCCAGTTTTCGAGTACGCAGCCCCAGTATGGAGCCAACACCTCGTCAAGGACGTGAAGAAACCCTGAAAGATTCGAAGGTATGCAACAAGACTGGTACCAGAGCTGAGGTGACCTTGAAGGAACTAAACCTGACGACACTGGAAGACAGGACTAGAGGAGATATGATTAAAACATACAAAATCTTAAGATGGCTGATGAGGACAGACTGTCGGAATTAAGAATGGCAGGACTCTGGGACACAAAGGTGGACACTGAAGACACAGATGAACCTTAGTGATGTAAGGAAGTATTTCCTTAGTATGAAGGTCGTTGAAAAGTGGAATGACTTAGAGACGCAGTGGGGAGGAGGAAAACTCGAAACACAGCTTCATGAATAGATACGATAAGTCATAAGAGGAAAAAAGTCAATGATGCCGGTGAAATGAGTCTAGGAAGCGGGTCCAGAAGCCAAGTCTCAACCCCGTCAACCCCAGGTGTGTGTACACTGTCTCACTCTATAACCAACTTGAGTGGCTGTTGTTGGTAATTAAGAGGCGAGTCTTAGTCCAGCACCAGAGATAATACAATTATTGTTTCAGTCTTCCTCTGTCAGTCTCTATGATGGTTGTTACTAAGCTTGTTATTGTTTTATGAGCTACTCCACTCTCTCTCTCCTCCCTCCTCTCACTCTCACTCTCTCCCTCCTCTCACTCTCTCTCTCTCCCTCCTCTCACTCTCTCTCTCTCCCTCCTCTCACTCTCTCTCCCTCCTCTCACTCTCACTCTCTCTCTTTCTCACTCTCTCTCTCTCTCTCTCTCCCTCCTCTCTCACTCCTCTCTCTCTCTCCCCCTCCTCTCCTCTCACTCTCCTCTCTCTCACTCTCTCTCTCTCTCTCTCTCCTCCTCCCCCTCTCCTCTCCTCTCCCTCCTCTCACTCTCCTCTCTCCACTCTCACTCTCTCCCACTCCTCTCTCTCACTCTCTCTCTCTCCCTCCTCTCTCACTCTCTCTTTTAAGGTTCAACACATGTATTAATACATGAAAGCTCTCATGATTTTATATTGAATTTTTTTCCGGTAATAGTATTGTACACACACACACATATATATATATATATATATATATATATATATATATATATATATATATATAAAGAGAGAGTAGAGTGCCAGGCGGAGGTATTGTGCGGTGCCAGCAGCGAGGTAGTGCCAATTAGTTAAGTATTGTGTGATGCGGACACAACACAGGTCACAGCTGGTATCAGACTCCAGCTGTCGCCATGTTTACAACGGTAACGGCGTCATGGTTACCACGGTAACGGCGTCATGGTTACCACGGTAACGGCGTCATGGTGTTCATGGTGAAGGCGTTATAGTTTCCATGGTAACGGCGTCATGGTGTCCACTGTGACGGCGTCATGGTTACCATGGTGACGGCGTCATGGTTACCATGGTGACGGCGTCATGGTTACCATGGTGACGGCGTCATGGTCACAACAGGCGACGACTCTTCAAGGTATTCTATCCGTGTATCTATGTATCCAGCTATCTATTTATATATCTATCTATCCATCTTTTATATACACTCAGTGGCCAGTTTATTAGGTACACCCTTCTAGTACTGGGTAGGGTCAACCTGGATTCCTCTTAGCATGGATTCAACAAGGTGCTGGAGGCATTCCTAACATATGCTGCTTCATGTTGGCATGATAGCACCACACAGTTGCTGTAGATTTGTCGTCTGCACATTCACATTGCGAATCTCCCATTCCAACAAATCCCAAAAGTTTAAGTCAAATTCTGACCTACTATCTGCATGTCGCAGCAGAAATTGAGATGCGTCAGACCAGGCGACGTTTTCCCAATCTTCAACTGTCCTCAGTTTACCATTCTTAGCTGAGAGGAGTGGAACCCAGTATGGTCCTCTGCTACAGTAGTCCATCTACTTCAAGGTTCGACGTGTTGTGCGTTCAGAGATGCTCTTCTACATTCCACTGTTGTAACGCTGTTTGAGTTACTGTCACCTTTCTGTCAGCTTGAACAAGTCTGGCCACTCTCCTCTGACCACAGAACTGTCGCTCACTGGATATTTTGTGTTTATTTTCACGCCACTCTCAATAAACTCTGGAAACTGTTGTGCGTGACAATCCCAGGAGATCAACGATCAAAGTAACTTATTTCACATTTATTTGCCATTCTGGCGTTCAGTCTGAACAATAAGTGAACCTCTTGACTATGTATATTTTTAGTCATTGACCCGCTGGCACGTGATTGGCCGATTAGATATTTACATTACTGAGGAAGTGTACAGGTGTACCTAATAAAGTGGCCATTGAGTGTACGTATATAGCTGACATCTATTAATGTATCTATCAGTCCATCTATCCATGTATCTATCAGTCCATCTATCCATGTATCTATCATGCACTCTGAATGTGCATCTGTTAGTCCCTCTATCCATGTATCTATTAGTCTATATATTTATCTATTTCCTCTTTCCCTTTCGTTAATATGCTTCATGGCGTCACTCTGTCAGTATCAGTGTTTATAATGTAATTTTCAGCACTGACTTAATTAAATAGTACTATATATGTCTTATTGTCAGGTGATGGTGGCGCCACTCAGGTGTGTGTGTGTGTGTGTGTGTGTGTGTGTGTGTATGTGTATGTGTGTTGTGTGTGTGTGTGTGTGTGTGTGTGTGTGTGTGTGTGTGTGTGTGTGTGTGTGTGTGTGTGTGTGTGTGACTGTCTTTCAGCATTGTTTGTCTTGCTCAAAAATTTCAGAACTTTCAAAACATTTGCACACTTCAGAACTATCAAAACATTTACACACTTCAGAACTATCAAAACATTTACACACTTCAGAGCTGTCGAAACATTTACACTTCAATTGAAACATTTACACACTCAGAACTACAAACATTTACACTTCAGAACTATCAAAACATTTACACACTTCAGAACTATCAAAACATTTATTTACTCCAGAACTGTCAAAAATGACACTAGTCGTTTATTATCCAGTAGTAAATAATCACTGTGATGAATGGTGGTAGGTGTGGTGAATGGTGGTTGTGTCAGATGAGTGGTATCTGAATGTGGTGAATAATGATAGGTTGTAGTTGTTGGTGCTAGGCTATAGTGAACAGTGGCAGGCTGAGATGAATGCTGGTCAGGACGAAAATAAAATGTCGGTCACTAGTGACATGGTACTCAAACAACTGGATAAATTGAAGCCAAACAAGTCAACAGGCCTTAATGAGCTGTTTTAAAGGTTCTTAAGTACTATAATGAAGAGCTTAGTAAACGAGTACTGTAGAGAATAAGTGAAAAATGGCAAATGTTATACCCTTTTACAGAGACGGAGATAGGTCCTTAGCTTCAAATTATAGACCAGTCAGCCTAATCTCAGTTGTAGGAAAGTTGATGGAATCAATAACTGCTGATAAATACAATTTGATTAATGAATCTCAGCATGGTTTTACGAAGGGGCGTTCTTATATTTCCAATATACTAACCATTTTCACTAAGGTATTCGAGGCGGTAGACCAAGATAATGAATACGATTTTATGTACGGATAATTATGGAATTCAGTAAGGCCTTTAATAAAGTTCCAAACAGGAGATTGATTAAGAAAGCTGCGACATATGGAATAGGATAAATTATCTCCTGGGTCGAGGCATGGCTGACTATACACACCAGTTGACGCGTGGAGTGCCACAGGGGATCAGCATTGGGACCCCTGCTGTTTATAATCTACATAAACGACATAAACAGCAACATAAGTAAGTTTACCGATGACACTAAAAAAGGCCGTCAAATAATTTCTGCTGTGGACACCTGGAGGCTACAGAGTGACCTGAATATACTGATGCTGTGGTCGAAGAAGCGGCAGATGCAGTTCAATGCAGACAATTTTAATGTTATGATCCTAGGAAAAGAAAATAACTATGACACTTTTAAGCTATAAAGCGATGATATTAGTCAAGGTGAATGTGAAGGCGATTTTAGGTGTTCTGGGTAGCAGAAATTTAAAGCCATCACTAACGAGTGTTCATTTAGTGTATGCTGTTCAGTTCTGATTTCCTATTACAGGTTGGACATACAAGAGTTGAAAAATATACAGAGGAGGATAACGAAGTTGATTCCAAGTATCAGAAAACGTTCCTTCGAAGACAGGCTGAAGGCGTAGAGTTAGGGGATGTGACTGAAGTGTACAAATGAAAAAAACAGGAATAAATAAAGTGGAGATAAATAGCGTTCGAAAATATCTAACCAAGACAGGTCTCACAACAATGGATTCAAGTTCGAGAAATTTAGATTTAGAAAAAATACAGGGAAGTACTAGTTTGTGTGAGAGTTGCAGGTGAGTGGAACAAACCCGTAGATAGCGTCGCTGTGGTGAGAACTTTGGCTACCTTTAAAAATAATTTGGACGGACACATGAATGGGTGTGAGTTAGATCAGCCTAGCATGGTCCAGTAAACTGGCAACACCTAGTCTTCATTCTTGTACTCAGCTGTGATGCGTCACAAAGTACTAGGCTGTGCAGGACGGTGCTAGGCTGTGCAGGACAGTACTAGGCTGTGCAGGACGGTGCTAGGCTGTGCAGGACAGTACTAGGCTGTGCAGGACAATACTAGGCTGTGCAGGACAGTACTAGGCTGTGCAAGACAGTACTAGATTGTGTAGGACGGTGCTAGGCTGTGTAGGACGGTGCAGGCTGTAGGACGGTGCTAGGCTGTGTAGGACGGTGCTAGGCTGTGCAGGACGGTGCTAGGCTGTACTGAACAGTCCTAAGCAGCGAAGAAAGCCCACCACACACCGTTCGAATAAATAATATATATTAAAACTTACCAAACAAGAGAACAAAGGCCCATGTTTACCTCTGCTGGACAAACTAAACTAGAAACATCCCGGCTACGCCACCATTTGCCAAGATAGTTTTAATCATAGCAGGAGAGCCAAGTGAAATTTGTAAAACTGTTTTGCAACATGTCATGTGTAGGTTCAACACAGGCGGCTGTTAAATGCTTTATGCTTGCCAGGATTTGTAATATCAGAGTTAAATAATTTGACCAACAAAGGAAACTCGACACTTTTGTACACAAAGGTCGCTCATATATGCAAATTGCATTCCTGTTTGTGTCACAATGGTATATAATATATGACGACAGGTTAGGCTATCTATCTTGGTGTAAATTTAAATATAGAATTTTCTGTTCATTTCGCAGAATATGTATGTGTGTATGTATGTGTGTGTATGTATGTATGTATGAAAGGTTATGGTTGTCCAAGTGATTCCTGACGCGGGGTCTTAGTCACATGATGACCCACAGCTCGAGCTTTTGGTCATATGACCGAGGCCTTCCGCTGGCTTACCTCTCTACCCCTTTAAAAATTATGGTTATGATATTTATATATATATATATATATATATATATATATATATATATATATATATATATATATATATATATATATATATATGCAAAAAGATCACATAAACAGGTGATATCAAAATATATAAAAATATATGAAAAATAAAGAATTAGTGTGATATCAATTATCAGGAACTATATATTCCTTGATAATGTGAGTAGTAAACTTATTTATTATATGTTTCTTATATATATATATATATATATATATATATATATATATATATATATATATATATATATACAAATGACACACAGACGAGAACATGAGGACGAAGTTTGCAACTGGACGGGACAAAGTTGTTGGGTCCGGAGTTTCTTCTTTTTTTAAATTGTAAACAAAAGCGATATAATACTTTTTAACTGGCGGCCTCGCAAGGGTTCACCTTCACTCTTAACCAAATGTTCGCTACGCTGCTTTTATTGTTCCAGGATTGGCTATATTTAGCCAGGATTGTATATATTTAGCCAGGACTGGATATACTTTTCCAGGATTGGGTATATTTCACCAGTACTGGATATACTTCTCCAGGATTGGGTATATTTAGCCAGGATTGGATATATTTCGCCGGAACTGAATATATTTAGCCAGGATTGGATATATTTCGCCAGGACTGGATATACTTCGCCAGGACTGGATATATTTCGCCAGGATTGATATCTTTCGCGAGGATGGATAGGTTTCACTAATGCATTTTGTGTAGTTGAACCTGTGAGATAGGTTTGTCTTGTTGTTGCTGGTCATGTGTTTGTTGCTGGTCATGTGTTTGTTGCTGGTCATGTGTTTGTTGCTGGTCACGTGTTGTTGCTGCACATGTTTGTGTATGTTTGCTTGCGTATGTGTGTTTGTGTATGTTTTCTTGTGATGTGTGTTTGTATATGTTTATGTATGTATGCTTTGTGTATGCCTGTGTATATATATGAGTATGCTTGTGTATGTGCGTTTGTGGATGTTTAGGTATGTATACTTTATGTATGTATGCCTGTGTATGTAGGCTTGTGTATGTATGTTTGCTTGTGTAAGCAGATCTTATACACCTTCACTCGTGTAAGTATATCTCAAGCACATACACTCGTGTATGCAGATCCTGTGCACATGTGCACATGTGAGCGGTTTCGCAACAGAGAACAACAGGTTTCCCGAAACCAGAAACTCGGAAAAACAGAAGAGAGGAACAGAGAGAGTCGAGAGAACGAAAAAAAGGAAGAGACAAAAACGCGAACAGAGAGAACAGGCAACACTTAGAATAAGTGAGGTAGAACTTAAAAAACAACAACAATAGAGTGGATATCGCAGGAGGATAGCAGGGGAAAGTGGATATCGCAGGAGGATAGCATGGGAAAGTGGATATCACAGGAGGATAGCAGGGGAAAGTGGATATCGCAGGAGGATAACATGGGAAAGTGGATATCACAGGAGGATAACATGGGAAAGTTGATATCGCAGGAGGATAGCAGGGGAAAGTGGATATCGCAGGAGGATAACATGGGGAAAGTGGATATCGCAGGAGGATAACATGGGGAAAGTGGATATCACAGGAGGATAACATGGGGAAAGTGGATATCACAGGAGGATAGCATGGGAAAGTGGATATCGCAGGAGGATAGCAGGGGAAAGTGGATATCGCAGGAGGATAGCAGGGAAAGTGGATATCACAGGAGGATAACATGGGGAAAGTGGATATCGCAGGAGGATAGCAGGGGAAAGTGGATATCGCAGGAGGATAGCAGGGAAAGTGGATATCGCAGGAGGATAGCAGGGGAAAGTGGATATCGCAGGAGGATAGCAGGGGAAAGTGGATATCACAGGAGGATAACATGGGGAAAGTGGATATCACAGGAGGATAGCATGGGAAAGTGGATATCGCAGGAGGATAGCAGGGGGAAAGTGGATATCGCAGGAGGATAGCAGGGGAAAGTGGATATCACAGGAGGATAACATGGGGAAAGTGGATATCACAGGAGGATAACATGGGAAAGTGGATATCGAAGGAGGATAACATGGGAAAGTGGATATCGAAGGAGGATAACATGGGAAAGTGGATATCGCAGGAGGATAGCAGGGGAAAGTGGATATCGCAGGAGGATAGCATGGGAAAGTGGATATCGAAGGAGGATAGCATGGGAAAGTGGATATCGAAGGAGGATAGCATGGGAAAGTGGATATCGCAGGAGGATAGCATGGGAAAGTGGATATCGCAGGAGGATAGCATGGGAAAGTGGATATCGAAGGAGGATAGCATGGAAAAGTGGATATCGAAGGAGGATAGCAGGGGAAAGTGGATATCGCAGGAGGATAGCAGGGGAAAGTGGATATCGCAGGAGGATAGCAGGGGAAAGTGGATATCGCAGGAGGATAGCAGGGGAAAGTGGATATCGCAGGAGGATAGCAGGGGAAAGTGGATATCGTAGGGGAGGATAACAGAGAAAGTGGATATCACACGATAGCAGAAAAAAGTGAGGGGGGTATATAGTAGATCCTGGTTTAGTGGGAGTAAACTCTTTTATAGGATGGGATAAGACGCTTTATGAGAGGGGAGACATCTTGTAGATGAGAGAGAGAGAGAGAGAGAGAGAGAGAGAGAGAGAGAGAGAGAGAGAGAGAAGAGAGATAATATTCAAACGGAAATCATGCGAGGTTCAACAACAGTAGCATCGATGCAAAAAATGAACGGGACTAATACGAAAAAATGAACGGGACTGTTTGTGAGAGTTAACGGAGCCGTTTTTGAGAATTAACGATGTTGTTGAGAATTAACGATGTTGTTGAGAAATAACGTTATTGTTGTGAGAACTGACGGTACTGTTGAGACGCTCACGTTCTCGCACATATATGTCTGTCTATCGCAACTCTGTAGATTTACTGTAATTTATTGAAATGGTGAATATCAATTGGAAGAGTCTCATATATTGCTGTACAGGGACCGTTCAACAACAGCATATTCAAACAGCCACAGAAACAGCAGATACAGCACGACGCAACAGCAACGGACGCTGCACAGGCGATCACCAGCAGCATCATACAAAGCACAAGGGACTAACAACAGACACAGCACAAGGGACTAACAATAGACACAGCACAAAGGACCACGAACAACAGACACAACACAAGGGACGACCACCAACAACAGACACAACACAAGGGACGACCACCAACAACAGAAACAACACAAGGGACGACCACCAACAACAGACACAACACAAAGGACCACCAACAACAGACACAACACAAGGGACGACCACCAACAACAGAAACAACACAAGGGACGACCACCAACAACAGAAACAACACAAGGGACGACCACCACCAACAGAAACAACACAAGGGACGACCACCAACAACAGAAACAATACAAGGGACGACCACCAACAACAGAAACAACACAAGGGACGACCACCAACAACATAAACAACACAAGGGACGACCACCAACAACAGAAACAACACAAGGGACGACCACCAACAACAGAAACAACACAAGGGACGACCACCAACAACAGACACAACACAAGGGACGACCACCAACAACAGACAGCACAAGGGACGACCACCAACAACAGAAACAACACAAGGGACGACCACCAACAACAGAAACAACACAAGGGACGACCACCAACAACAGAAACAACACAAGGGACGACCACCAACAACAGAAACAACACAAGAGACGACCACCAACAACACAAACAACACAAGGGACGACCACCAACAACAGACACAACACAAGGGACCACCAACAACAGACACAACACAAGGGACCACCAACAACAGACACAACACAAGGGACGACCACCAACAACAGACACAACACAAGGGACCACCAACAACAGACACAACACAAGGGACCACCAACAACAGACACAACACAAGGGACGACCACCAACAACAGACACAACACAAGGGACCACCAACAACAGACACAACACAAGGGACCAACAACAACAGACACAGCACAAGGGACCACCAACAACAGACACAACACAAGGGACCACTAACAACAGACACAACACAAGGGACGACCACCAACAACAGAAACAACACAAGGGACGAAAACCAACAACAGACACAACACAAGGGACGACCACCAACAACAGACACAACACAAGGGACCACTAACAACAGACACAACACAAGGGACCACCAACAACAGACACAACACAAGGGACGACCACCAACAACAGACACAGCACAAGGGACCACCAACAACAGAAACAACACAAGGGACGACCACCAACAACAGAAACAACACAAGGAACGACCACCAACAACAGAAACAACACAAGGGACGACCACCAACAATAAAAACAACACAAGGGACGACCACCAACAACAGACAGCACAAGGGACGACCACCAACAACAGAAACAACACAAGTGACGACCACCAACAACAGAAACAACACAAGGTACGACCACCACCAACAGAAACAACACAAGGGACGACCACCAATAACAGACACAACACAAGGGACGACCACCACCAACAGAAACAACACAAGGGACGACCACCAACAACAGACACAACACAAGGGACGACCACCACCAACAGACACAACACAAGGGACGACCAACAACAGAAACAACACAAGGTACGACCACCAACAACAGACACAACACAAGGGACGACCACCAACAACAGAAACAACACAAGGGACGACCACCACCAACAGAAACAACACAAGGTACGACCACCAACAACAGACACAACACAAGGGACGACCACCAACAACAGACACAACACAAGGGACGACCACCAACAACAGAAACAACACAAGGGACGACCACCAACAGAAGTCGTTTCATAAACAGCAGCATTAACGCACGTCATTGCTCATCTCACTTACCATAAACATTAACCACGACTAAACGAGCCATCGAAGCTATAATTTATATGATGCTTCTATATAATTACAATTTATTGCCTATTTACTTTTTATGGAAAAACTAAAGCAAAAAAAAAAAAAATTGACATAACTAATGTTAAAAGTAAAATATAAAAAATAATTTTGATCAAGTAGCAAAAATTTATGCTAAAATTAAATATATTTTTGAAATACAAAAGTGTTAATTTACGACAGTATTTCTGTTTATTTTTGTAAAAAAAATTTCATGTCAATATATTTATTTGTAGTGATGGCAAGCGCATTATTTTTGTAGAAACTCAAGTACCACCAGTGGTGGTGGTGCTTGCTGCCACCACCAGTGGTGGTGGTGCTTCTGCCACCACCAGTGGTGGTGGTGCTTGCTACCACCATTAGTGCTGGTGGTGCTTGCTACCGCCATCAGTGGTGGTGGTGCTTGCTACCACCATCAGTGGAGGTAGTACTTACTACCTCTTCCAGGTTGCTCCTGAGAGAGGGACAGTCAACACTGAGAGGTCGTTGCTGAGGCTCTGAGAGAGGCAGTCAACATTGAGAGGTCGTTGCTGAGGCCCTGAGAGCGGTAGTCAACATTGAGAGGTAGTTGCTGAGGCCCTGAGAGAGGCAGTCAACATTGAGAGGTCGTTGCTGAGGCCCTGGGAGAGGCAGTCAACATTGAGAGGTCGTTGCTGAGGCCCTGAGAGAAGCAGTCAACATTGAGAGGAACAGAATCTCCAAATGGATGGGTATGGTTATGTCACCGTGAGTGCCAGGTCATGAGGCACTGATATACACCCGACAGATGCTGCTGCTCCCACCTAACATTATATATTGCTGACATTTTCTTGTTCCACGAGGATTATTAGATGGAATGACGCACTCTGCATTACAAAACTGTATTAACCACTTCATTCCCTGTATCAGTGGGAGTTTCGAGTTAAATACATCTCTGCTCTTGGGCAGTGCAGTAAAAATAGACATGAGTTGAGTGTCTACCTGCTAGTTGACACTAGAGGTGATCTACACTAGAGGTGATCTAGCAGCGCGTGTGGAGAACCATCGTACCTTAGCGCACAGCTGCTGTTAGACTCATCGCTGCAAATGACAGTTAACCGGATAATGGGGGTTTACAACCTATCATAATGTTTGCCAGGAAAAAGGACAAGTGCTTCCTGGTGGGGGTCTTAGCCATATAATGACCCACAGCTGGAGTTTTTGGTCATCTGAGAGAGGTCTTCAATTTACAACTACAACCTATCGACTGCTCCAGGGTCATTAAGGCTGCCTCATATATATACGTATATATATATATATATATATATATATATATATATATATATATATATATATATATATATATATATATATATATATATATATATATATATAATATACGTATATATATATTACATAATTTTTATTATTAACGAATCGGCTATCTCCCACCAAGGCAGGGTGGCACGAAAAGGAAAAACTTTCACCATCATTCACTCCATCACTGTCTTGCCAGAGTCGTGCTTACACTACAGTTATAAAACTGCAACATTAACACCCCTCCTTAAGAGTGCCGGCACTGTACTTCCCATCTCCAGGACTCAAGTCCGGCCTGCCGGTTTTCCTGAATCCCTTCATAAATGTTACCTTGCTCACACTCCAACAGCACGTCAAGTACTAAAAACCATTTGTCTCCATTTGCTCCTATCTAACACACTCACGCATGCTTGCAGAAAGTCCAAGCCCCTCGCACACAAAACCTCCTTTACCCCCTCCTGCCAACCTTTCCTAGGCCGACCTATACCCCGCCTTCCCTCCACTACAGATTTATACATTCTCGAAGTCATTCTATTTTATTCCATTCTCTCTACATGTCCGAACCACTTCAACAACCTCTCCTCAGCTCTCTGGATAATAGTTTTGGTAATCCCGCACCTCCTCCGAATTTACAAACTACGAATTCTCTGCATTATATTCACACCACACATTGCCCTCAGACACAACATCTCCACTGCCTCCAGCCTTCTCCTTGTTGCAACATTCACCACCCATATAAGAGAGTTGGTATACCTTCTTTGCTTCCATGGATAAAGTTCTTTGTCTCCACAGACTCCTCAGTGCACCAATCACCTTTTTCCTCATCATTTCTATGATTCGCCTCATCTTTCATAGACCCATCTGATGACACATCCACTCCTAAATATCTGAATATCCAATCTTTCATCACCTAATTTTCTTGTTTTTTTACATACCCTACCAAACTCATCCACTAACCTCTGCAACTTCTCTTCAGAATCTCCCAAAAGCACAGTGTCATCAGCAAAGAGCAACTGTGACAACTCCCACTGTGTGTTAGATTCTTTATCTTTTAACCCCACACCTCTTGCCAACATCCGAGCATTCACTTCTCTTACAACCCCATCTATAAATATATTGAACAACCATGGTGACATCACACATCCCTGTCTAACGCCTACTTTTACTGGGAAATAATCTCCCTCTCCTACATAGTCTAACCTGAGCCTCACTATCCTCATAAAAACTCTTCACTGCTTTAAGTAACCTACCTCCTATGTCATACATTTGCAACATCTGCCACATTGTCCCCCTATCCACCCTGTCATACGCCTTTTCCAAATCTATAAATGCCACAAAAACCTCTTTACCCTTATCTAAATACTGTTCACCTATATGTTTCACTGTAAACACTTGGTCTACACACCCCCTACCCTTCCTAAAACGTCCACAGCGGGACTCGAACCGCAAACTCTGTTATCAGAGTAACCAGTATTTTACCACCGAGCTAGACCCTAGATAAGTATGGGCGCCTAGTCGGAACTAGACGATGTTACCCCATACCCCGGGGCACCAAGCTGGTTGTAAAAGTTATTTCATCAAATCCTGCCACATCCAGTGGACAACGAAAGAGATTTGAAATGTTTTACAATGTTTGTAAATAATTTCGTCTGTTTGCGAATTGTTAAGCGCATATATATATATATATATATTAATATATATATATATATATATATATATATATATATATATATATATATATATATATAATCCTGTGACCTTGATGTCATCAGAGGCAATTAATTTGTGGTGGGGTCAGCTGGCGTGCTCTGTAATTAGCATGGAAATTAATCGTATTCCAGCCCTTCCAGTCACTCTGTATACCGGGAGGTACTTCAATATTTTTGTGGCTTTAAAAAAAAGAGGCTCAATATTTGCCTAACTTAAATAAAATAACAAAATGCGTTAGTAAAGTTGACTAATAAGACAATGTGCAACACCTGTTAAGATGAATGTATTACCATTGATCTAAGAACTGATCTAAGATATTTTTTTGATCTCATAATTTCATGACCTGCAAGTGAGACACATGTCACAGCCGACGTCACATGAACATGTCTTCGGACGAGTCAGAGGTGTTATTATCCGATGTCCTCTGCTGATGTCAATGGATTATGATATTATAAACCACTCAGAGCAGAATTCCAATTACAAAACACTATGGAAAAATAATACAACTTACGAAATTTCCACTCGTGTGTATTACTAGTCTTGCATCAGCGAAATACCCGACTTGGTTCGTCAATTATTTTTGTTTCACAGTCCGACACAGCACTCATGAAATTGAGTGTATGTCTGTGTTGCAGACTTGTTGCACATTCCGCTGCACACTGTGCTCGTTGCACGGGCTTGTGTTATATATATTTCAACAGTAAATGTAAACTTTTAATGTAACCCCTGAGAGGCCCCTGGAGGAGCTGAGAGGCCCCTGGAGGAGCTGAGAGGCCCCTGGAGGAGGAGCTGGACTCGTAGCACCGCAGTCAAGCTCAACAAATTCACATTTACAACGGGTATGTGGCGGCAATGGCTTGGCAATAGAGTTGTAGGTGAAACATGGCTGGGTGTGAGTTAGACCTACATCACAGGCCAGTAGGCCTACTGCAGCGTTTCTTCATTCTTCTTAAGTATTGTGTCTGCCAGATGACCGGACGGAGGATCGAACCTCCACCACTAGAAACGCTCAACCTACACGGGTTTTAAACCTTCAACTAATAATAATAATAATAATAATAATAATAATAATAATAATAATAATAATAATAATAATAATAATAATAATAATAATAATAATAATAATAACAATAATAATGATAATAATAACAACAACAACAATAATAATAATAATAATAATAATAATAATAATAATAATAATATTTCCCTGAACAACCGTAGGTGTACAGGAGACGCCAGACAAGGAGAGTACAAATTGAATTGACTCTGTTTCTCTATTAGCGGAGGGAGGGTCGAGCCTCCACCACCCCTCGTGCTAAATGACCTACACGGGTTTAGCACTCCATATGACTATAATATAAACAATAATTCAAACGCGAGAAAAAAAAAACTGTCCTAGTTGGGGTTGGAAATTTTGAGTAGAAATGAGAAGTTGATGATCAGGGAAAAACTGTACCATTATCTCCTGATCAAGCAGGCTATGATGGCTATGTGGGACCAACTGGCTGCTAGCAGCTACAGCCTGGTTCAACACAATCAATAAACCTGTCATAGGTATATCACAGGATGGACAAACATAAAGTGGTTATAAAAATGTAACAATTACCGAGGAGAGGTTAAGGGAAATCGACCTGACGACACTGGAGGACAGGAGAGATAGAGGGGATATGATAACGACATGTAAGATACTGAGAGGAATTGATAAGGTGGGCAGAGACAGAATGTTCCAGAGATGGGACACAGCAACAAGGGGACACAGTTGGAAGTTGAAGACTCAGATGAGTCAAAGGGATGTTAGGAAGTATTTCTTCAGTCACAGAGTTGTCAGGAAGTGGAATAGTCTAGAAAGTGATGTAGTGGAGGCAGGAACCATACATAGTTTTAAGACGAGGTATGATAAAGCTTATGAAGCAGGAAGAGTGACCTAGTAGCGGCCAGTGAAGAGGCGGGGCCAGGAGCTGTGAATCGACCCCTGCAACCACAACTAAGTGAGTACACACACACTGATGAACTGACACAGACAAACAATCACTTACCAATAACAACAGTCTCAGAGCTCTCGAAAATATTCCCTCAGCATTGACCACCACCCCCACCCTACCCCCACCACCAGCACCAGCACCAGCAGCAGCACTACCACCCCATTCCCACCACCACCAGCAGCAGCAGCAGCACCAGCAGCACTACCACCCCACCACCACCACCAGCAGCAGCAGCACTACCACCCCACCCCCACCACCACCAGCAGCAGCACTACCACCCCACCACCAGCACCAGCAGCAGCACCAGCACCAGCACGAGCAGCAGCACTACCACCACCACCAGCAGCAGCAGCACCAGCAGCAGCACTACCACCCCACCACCACCCCACCCCACCCCACCACCAGCACCAGCACCAGCAGCAGCAGCAGCACTACCACCACCACCACCACCAGCAGCAGCAGCAGCACCAGCAGCAGCACTACCACCCCACCACCAGCACCAGCACCAGCACCAGCACCAGCAGCAGCACTACCACCCACCACCACCCCACCCCCACCCCACCACCAGCACCAGCAGCAGCACTACCACCCCACCACCACCCCACCCCCACCCCACCACCAGCACCAGCAGCAGCACCAGCACCAGCACCAGCAGCAGCACTACCACCACCACCACCACCAGCAGCAGCAGCACCAGCAGCAGCACTACCACCCCACCACCAGCACCAGCAGCAGCACCAGCACCAGCACCAGCAGCAGCACTACCACCACCACCACCACCAGCAGCAGCACCGCACCAGCAGCAGCACTACCACCACCACCACCAGCAGCAGCAGCAGCAGCACTACCACCACCACCACCAGCACCAGCAGCAGCACCAGCACCAGCAGCAGCACTACCACCACCACCACCACCAGCAGCAGCACAGCACCAGCAGCAGCACTACCACCACCACCACCACCAGCAGCAGCAGCACCAGCAGCAGCACTACCACCACCACCACCACCACCAGCAGCACCAGCACCAGCAGCAGCTGGTGGCTCTTTTCTTTGGACTTCGTTTCTTTCTGTACACTGGTCACTGATTTCCCATTTTTTTCCTTATTATTCTCTCGTTGTTTGACTCACCTCGCAAACACTTTACTGCATAAGACTTAATTTCCATCTTACTCTCTTCCCACTCACTCAAGCCTCCTCTCTTCCCCACTCACTCAAGCCTCCTCTCTTTATCCCTCAGAAAGCCTTCTCACCCCCTCCCTCTCTAACAGGCGTCACTCCCCTCCCTGGCAGCAAGCGTCCCTGCCATCCCCCCCCCTCACACAAGCACTGTAGGCAGTAAACCAATTTCAGCAGAAAATCTGATACGGAGGACAAAGGTTGAACGGAAAATTGGTTTAGCGTTTGTCCTGTGTCATGTGAGGAGATATTATAGGTGAGTGTAACTCGGCGACTGTGGCGCCACACTCACAGTGAGTCACGTGTGAGTGTGGTACTTCACTTATAGTGTGACTCTCAGTGGCTATGTCAAAAGACTCAGTCCACTGAGAGTCACGTGTGACAGTGGCTCCCACTCTATTAGATGACTCGCCAAGATATTAATGCCAACAAATAAACCCCCACTAAATTCCATCAATATAACGACATTTATCTTTGCAAACATACAGGGTCAGAAGCCGTCAACAAACAACAAAAATCCTTACATTAAAGGTCTGCTCACGGAGTCAAATGCAATGTTTACAGCATTCACAGAGACCCACATAAAGGATCATTTTGACAACGAAATATGGATCCCAGGTTATAACCTATTCATATGTGACAGACTAAACAGGCAACAAGGGGGGTTGGCCTGTACGTCACAGAGTCGCTCATTTGTTCAGAACTACTAAACATCTCAAATGATGTAGTTAAAGTCTTGGCAGTAAAGATTGAAAACCAAAACCTTGTCGTTGTGGTGGTATACAAGCCTCCAGATGCAACTTCCCAGCAATTCCAGGAGCAGCTTTTGAAAATTGACCACTGTGTGGAAAATCTCCCAACTCCTGCCCCAAACATCTTGCCACTGGGAGATTTCAACTTGAGACACCTAAAATGGAGGAGTATAGCAAACAATGTTTTAGCAGAGATCACCCCAGGAGACAACTCAGATGAAAATTCACACAAATACGAACTATTAAATCTCTGCACCAAATTCACTTTAAACCAGCAAATATTAGAGCCTACAAGACTAGAAAATATGCTGGATCTCATTTTCACTAACAACGACGATCTGATACATAATATAACTGTATCAAAGACAGTACACTCAGATCACAAGACATGTATGCACAGGGCTCCTGACCAGCAAAATGTGATCAGTTATGAGGGTGTCTTCACAAAATTCAACTTCAATAACAAAAACATACAATGGGAACAAGTCAACCATGTCCTAAATGAAACAAGATGGGAAGATCACCTAAACACGGATCCGAACCTTTGCCTAGAAAAAAAATTAACTCTGTGGCACTTGAGGTCTGCTCAAGGCACATTCCATTAAGAAAAAGAAAGAGAAGATGAAAACTAGAAAGAGAGAGATGCTCCCTATACAGACGAAGGCGAAGAATCACAGAGCTGCTGAGAGGGGCCAATATATCTGAAATACGAAGGGAGGCACTGGTCAGAGAAATAGCAAATATCGAATTTAAGCTTAAGGAATCTTACAGGAGACAAGAATCTCAGGAAGAACTAAAAGCCATAAGTGAAGAAACACCAAAATACTTCTTTTCTTATGCCAAATCTAAGGGTAAAACAACATACAGTATTGGGCCCCTACTTAGGCGAGATGGCACATACACAGATGACAGCAAAGAAATGAGTGAGATATTAAAGTCCCAATACGACTCAGTGTTCAGTGAGTCGTTAACCAGACTAAGGGTCGACAATCTAAATGAATTCTTTATGACCGAAACCCAAAATATGGTCATGAAAAAAATTTCTGATATTATCCTAACACCACAAGATTTTGAAAAGGAAATAAATAACATGCCCATGCACGCTGCCCCAGGCCCAGACTCATGGAACTCCGTGTACATCAAGAATTGCAAGAAGCCCCTGTCATGTACATAGCCCCACTCCACAAAGGTGGCAGTAAAGCAATTGCAAAGAACTACAGACTGATAGCACTAACATCCCATATCATAAAAATCTTTGAAAGGGTTCTAAGAAACAAGATCGCCAACCACCTAGATACCCATCAATTACACAACCCAGGGCAACACGGGTTTAGAGCAGGTCGCTCCTGCCTGTCCCAGCTGCTGGACCACTATGACAAGGCCCTGGATGCTATAGAGGATAACAAAATGCAGATGTAGTATACACAGACTTTGCGAAAGCCTTCGACAAGTGCAATCACGGTGTAATAGCGCACAAAATGCGTGATAAAGGAATAACAGGAAAAGTTGGTAGATGGATCTATAACTTCCTAACAAATTGAACACAAAGGGTAATAGTAAACAGAGTAAAGTCTGAGGCAGCTACGGTGAAAAGCTCTGTTCCACAAGGCACAGTACTCGCTCCCATCCTATTCCTCATCCTCATATCTGACATAGACAGAGATGTAAGCCATAGCAACATGTCTTTGTTTGCGGATGACACCCGAATTGCCATTTCAGTGACCTCCATTGAAGACACTGCAAGACTCCAAGCGGACATCAACCAAATATTCAAATGGGCCACTCTTAACAATATGAACTTCAATGAACAGAAATTTCAAGATATGGAAAACTTGAAGAAATTAAAACTGCTTCAGGGTATACAACATATTCTAACCATACAATAGAGTGAAAAAGTAATGTGAAGGACCTGGGAGTGATAATGTCAGAGGATCTCACTTTCAAAGACCACAACAATGTATCTACCGCATCTGCTAGAAAAATGATAGGATGGATAATGAGAACCTTCAAAACTAGGGACGCTAGGCTAGAATACTGCTGAACACTAACTTTCCCCTTCAAGGCAGCGAAATTGCTGACCTGGAGAATGTACAAATAACTTTCACGGCACACATAAGTACGATAAAGCACCTAAATTACTGGGAACGGTTGAAGTCCCTTGATTTGTATTCCCTGGAACGCAGGCGAGAAAGATACATGATAATATACACTTGGAAAATCCTAGAGGGATTGGTACCAAACTTGCACACGAAAGTCACTCCCTATGGAAGCAAAAGACTCGGCATAAGATGCAACATTCCCCCAATGAAAAGCAGGGGCGCCACGAGTACAGTGAGAGACAACACAGTTAGTGTCAGGGCCCAAGAGTGTTCAACTGCTTCCCAGCATACATAAGGGGATTACCAATAGACCCCTGGCTGTCTTCAAGAAGGCGCTGAACAGGCACCTAAAGTCAGTAGCTGACTAGCCGGGCTGTGGTGCGTACGTCAGTCTGCGTGCGGCCAGCAGTAACAGCCTGGTTGATCAGACCCTCATCCACCACGAGGCCTGGTCTCAGACCGGGTCTCAGACCCCCGAAACCCTCTCCAGGTAAACTTCAGGTAAGAGTCCTTTCTGGACTCAAACATTTGAGATCGTCACAAAATTTACTGGAATGTGTTAAAATGACCAATGCCAGAACACTGTGTTGACCCTCAGGACGGGTGAAAATAACGTAACACACACACAGTCCTGAGGAAGGTCACTAATCTCTCCTCGGGGATCTTGTGGTCTTGTTCCTCCTGGGTGTCTGCAACCCACACGCCCAGTGGTCCTGGAAAGACCGTGGTCTGGCTTCAGGTGGTCCCAGGTCTCACCTGGCCCTGATGAGCGCTCCGAGAATTGCATCGCTTAACATTTTTATAACAGCCGTCAAATATTTGCCGAGCGGATCAATCGCGTGTCGGAAGCGGCTTTGCATATTAATGAGGCTCCGCTGCCGTACTGGGGAAGGTCAACAATCACAATTTGACGGTGGTGCTGCTGCTGTAGCATTTTCTCAGTGGGATCGACGGAGTTCGGAATTCTTTCTTGGTGGATCGATGGAGAACTGACTTATTTCTTGACAGATAGAGATACGTATATAGACAGAGAGAAAGTACCTAATCTAACCTAACCTAACGTAATCTAACCTAACGTAACATAACCTAACCTAATTTAATCTAGCCTAATCTAACTTTACCAAATGTAAAATCTTTTTCGCTTTATATAATCCCTTCGTCTGGTGGTTCCTGTGACAAGGACCTAACACACAATGGTCCTGACCATCAGTGGTCGTGTTTCTCAGCAGGAAATGAACCTGCCACAGCTTACCACGGGCAAATATCACCCCGGAACAATGATTGACGACCCTCAGGGTGACGACACGTCGTTCCAGTTTAAAAAATGCAAGATACTATTGTAGTTAGCGACACGTGTATGTGATTCAGGGGTGAGGTCCACTAGAATCTATAGACTGCTGCTGCTGCTGCTGCTTGCTGCTGCTACTGCTGCTGCTGCTGCTGCTGCTGCTGCTGCTGCTACTGCTACTGCTGCTGCTGCCGCTACTGCTGCTACTTCTTGCTGCTGCTATCACTCGAAACCATACTTTTTTTTTTGACATTCGTTAATTTTTTTATTTATTCATGGAATGTATATAATATCGTTCTCGTTATATTTTGAAATTTTGGGGGACCTATTAGGTTGAAAAAAAAAATTATGTATATAAGGAAACTAAATAAAAGAATAAAAAAAATCAATACAGTGGGGTGAATAATTAACAACAGCGTTACCAGTTATTGCTGGAAGGCGATGTTTCGGTCTTTCCTGGACCATTATCATGAAACGTCGCCTAGTACATTTCGAATTTAGATTGGTTGCCTGACGTGGTCTGAAAACCTATCAGTCATTAAGGCTACATATCTATTAGAAAACGTTTCGGTCCCGGGGCCTTAATCAGAAGTGATCAAGGTCCCGGGACCGAAACGTTTTTTGATAAATACGTCCTAGTGTTCGCTCACCAATTTGTCGGTATTTATTACCAGTGTTTATACGAGGCTACGAGGCTACGAGGCTACGAGGCTACGAGGCTACGTGGCGCCTCTTCATCGGCAGTAAAGAATTAATACCTAAAATTAGGGATTCAATGAAGCGATGAGGGACATACCACGAGGCCTGGTCTCAGACCGGGCCGAGGGGGCGTTGACCCCTGAAACCCTCTCCAGGTATACTCCAGGTATACACCTCACTGTGTATATCTTTTGTAAACTGCTCACTGCTGACTCTGACTCAGGAAGCTGGGAGACAAACCCAAAACAGCCATTTGGTGAATTAAATCCATGGTTTAAGTGACTCTGGTGTTCGCTGCGTCCTCGTGGAGCACTAACTCTGGTGTTCCGTTCAACTGACGCAGCTGCTATCGTTTTGAACCATTACAGCCACATCAAACCCTGCTTCTAGATCCGCTGCTGTGAAATGAAAAAAACCAAAAACAAAAATAAAGCCCCATTGGAGCGATTACCTTGGAAATTATGCAACTGAGTCTCAAAATGGATGGTGCGCCAGCCAGGGTTTTTTTTAATAGCACTGCCCTCGATGTGTCAGGAAATACGGGCGATGGTCTGCAACACACGCCAATGTTACCGTGAGTTCGTGGACACTCTCAGGGCACTGCCAGACACACCTCGGCGTCAGGTAGAGCAGATAGTTGATGACAACTTTTTTCTTGTCGATGCCAAGAGTGTTGCTCTTAGGTGTTGCTAATTATGCAAATTACGTCGCATATCATTCGCGTCCGTTTCAGATCATGCAAATGAAGCCGTATTTTTATTTTCCTGATACGTTAAAAGCGGAGATTTTTTTTTAAGTGTATCTCACTATTGAAGCTGTGTTTGATGGGTAGTGTAGCTGTGTTGATGGGCGGTGTTGCTGTGTTGATGGGCGGTGTTGCTGTGTGATGGGCGGTGATGCTGTGTTGATGGGCGGTGTTGCTGTGTTGATGGGCGGTGTTGCTGTGTTGATGGGCGGTGTTGCTCTGTTGGTGGGCGGTGTTGCTGATAAACAAGATACTTGTGCTTCTTCAGTCCAGTGCAGAGAAGAGGTGGAAGACGAAGAGTGTGAGGTGATCAGTCCCTCACGAGTGTCTTATTTATCAGTCGGTAGAAGGTATGTTGATACCCACAATATGGGTGAAACGACACACGTGCATGCACTTAGGACATCTTTATTAGACACGTTTCGCTCCTGGAACCTTGGTCACTCCGAGGACCCAGGACCGAAACGCATGCGATAAAGATGTGCTAGTGTCACTTCATCTATACCTGTGAAGAGTTCTAAGTCAAAACACTGACTTCTCTAACTACAAGACGTTTCGAACACCAGAGGAGAATCAATAGAAAGTCCCTAGCGGACGACACCTCAACCGAACGCCCTTAACAGCACACAGTATCTAATTAACATACACAGAGAAAAACTTATACCTGATCAAGAGGACTGTTACTGGTGATGGACTGCAGCCCTCGCCCCGGCTGAGATTAAGTCAGCAATCTCACTGCCGTCATGAGCTCAGCTCAGTGAGCCATGAGCTAGAAGCAGTTGCAACCACTGGAGGAAAATAAAATTGGAACATATCTCACAGATCCAAGATGGATCAAGCGATGATAAACATAATAATAAACAAGATGAGCAGAGGAAACAAAAGAGTAAATAGAAGAAAGGACAGGACTGTCAGATCGCTCATTACGACTTATCTCCCGGTTACCTGGAATTTACCTGGAGAGAGTTCCGGGGTCAATGCCCCCGCGGTCTGTGACCAGGCCTCATGGTGGATCACAGAATGATCAACCAGACTGTTACTGCTGGCCGCAACAATACCAGATGTACCACCAAGGGCTCTGTGGCTGTGGGAGGAGACACAGGCGCCCTGCAGTCGGCACCGCTGATGCAATCCTACCACAGGAGTGCCGACTGTAAAGCTGTGGCTGAGTGGTTAGAGCCTAGTACACGGGTGGACAACGGTTCGACTCCCCGTCGAGTCTGCTCTTCATTCATGGCTCACAAATATTTCATGATCAGTCAGACTGTTCCTCAAGATCCCTCCTGCCTCTCATGTATATTCCAAATCATAATCATCTCAAAATATTTTCTGCACTCCGGGATTTACGTTACCTTTTTTTATTTATATAAGTGAGATTATTACGTATTTTATTTTGATGTTTAAATAAGATATAATTCGGCCTTACTACGCGGTGTTCACTATACAAAGAACACGCAAACTGCAGCTCTTGGAGTTACGAGGAAGCGCTACACCCGTCAAGTCATACCACGCGTGGAGAGTTGGAAGAAATCAGATTTGATCCGAGGAAAAGGGAGGGTTGTTTCAATCCCCTGGATCAAAAGCCCTCCATCAGCATGAAAGCATCTCGCGTGAAGGGGGAAAAAAATATGCATTTTAATATATAATTTGCTCTGTCAAAAATCATCCAGAGTTTTAACACGTGACCGGAAGAGTGCAAACCTGACGCCATGTATACATACATATATATATATATATATATATATATATATATATATATATATATATATATATATATATATATATATATATATATATATATATATATATATATATGAGTGTACGTCAACTGGGAGGTGATTACGGTACGTTTGATATTAGTGAGAAGGTTAAAGGTAACTACACTGATGTTTATCGAGTGTATCGACCTTCAGGTTAATATAGTAACTAATAATCCATCAGATGACTTTTTTTCTGCACTTTGGCAAATTGCATTTGAAAGTGGAGTGGTCGACTGACGTAAGGGAGAGAGAGAGAGAGAGAGAGAGAGAGAGAGAGAGAGAGAGAGAGAGAGAGAGAGTAAAGTCAATCAGGTTTCCACAGTCAGCAATATTGTTAATATATCGGTCAGGTAAACTCGTCTGACACTGACACTTGATCAGCTGACACTTGATCAGCTGACACTTGACCGAGACCCGTGATGGACTATAAAGTGTGGGGGGGGAGGGAGACACAGCTAGCTTTTGTTTACAGTGTGGGTCATACAGAATACAGCAGACTGCTAGTGTGTACAGTGTTGCTAAACTGAGAAAACAATGTCTCTTAAGAGGCAATTAACCAGACACATCTTACCACAAAGACCCGTGTCAGGGGAATTGTTTTCCCTGAAGAATATAACCTCAATAACCCACAAAAGATACAATAACCCACAAAAGATACAATAGTGAACAAAAGATACAATAACCCACAAAATATATAATAGTGAACAAAAGATACAATAACCCACAAAAGATACAATAGTGAACAAAAGATACAATAACCCACAAAAGATACAATAGTGAACAAAAGATACAATACCACAAAGATACACAACTCCACAAAAGATATAATAGTGAACAAGATACAATAGCACAAAGAGATATAATAGTGAACAAAGATACAATAACCACAAAAGATACAATAGTGAACAAAGATACACAACCCACAAAGATAAATAGTAATCAACAGATACAATAACCCACAAAAGATACAATAGTGAACAAAAGATACAATAACCCACTAAAGATACAATAGCCCACAAAGATAAAATAACCCATAATAGATACATCAGTAAGTCACAAAAGATACCCACGAATGCAGCAGCTGAGGTGGGAACGCAGCTGGTACGCAGCAGCTGAGGTGGGAACGCAGCTGGTACGCAGCAGCTGAGGTGGGAACGCAGCTGGTACGCAGCAGCTGAGGTGGGAACGCAGCTGGTACGCAGCAGCTGAGGTGGGAACGCAGCTGGTATGGAGAATCAATAGGTATTACCCTGGGAGCAATCGTCAATATTTTCAACACGCTC
This sequence comes from Cherax destructor, assembly GCA_009830355.1. NCBI lineage: Eukaryota > Metazoa > Arthropoda > Malacostraca > Decapoda > Parastacidae > Cherax > Cherax destructor. The sequence continues at coordinate 96,451 of WNWK01004973.1, forward strand.
GTTGACAGTGAAGTCAATAGTCCTAATTCCCTATTCCTGTATTCATTTTCTTTTTCAGGGACTCTGGCATCCATGACTTCCTATATACACGATAGTATGCCGAATTTAAATGCATTTTGCCATCCTAGCTGTGTTATCGACTTCTAGTTTCTCACCTCTCAGATACCCTCTCTACTCTATCCATTCCCCTGAGTATTGTATATGTTGTTATCATGTCTCCTCTGGTTCTTGTGTCTCATTGCATCTTCACCCTCTCGTTTCTTTACATACTTCCTCAGGTATGTGTTCCACACTGGTGCTGTGTCCTCCAAGATGGGCCTGACATAATATGACCTTAACTTTTTAAAGGGGTGGACGGGTAAGCCAGTGGAAGGCCTCGGTCAGATGACGAAAACCTCCCATGACTGGTCACTGTATGACTACGACTCGGATCAGGAAACACTTGTCCTGTATCCTGACGAATCTTACCTAACCTATAAACAGTTAAAGACGCCTATATACCCTGCGATGAGACACAAGTTACATTGTAGGCTAATTGAACCCTTAGCGAGACCCTAATTAAGGGTCCAACTGTCTCTACACTATCGTCAACCGCCTATTTTCCTAAAGGTACATAGTACCTTGTTTATGTCTCTCATTCTACGTCTCATGCAAGGCGATTAAAAAAAAAAAACACTGGCAATATTGTAACGGTTCAGAGCATCGGTTGGTTGGTTAATAGGGTTTAAAGCCTATCGACTCTACTGTGATTGGTCGTAATCTTTTCAACACTGAAAGTACTATAATTCTTAAAACAGAAATTAAGGTCAACTCAGCATTCATAAAAAATAATTTTCATGATGTATAAAGGAATGTTATCTACAGTTATATTTGTTTCAGAGAAAATATGTAACTATCTTTTAATTACAGAATAAAAATTGTTTATAAATATAATATTATATGTGAATATATATATTTAATTTATAATCCTTGCTTCATAAAACATGAATGTTATGAGTTTGTAATTATAATTATTTTTAGTCACACTAATTGCTATTTTCAGTCCTCCTGCGTGACTGACAGCTGCGTGACTGACAGCTGCGTGACTGACAGCTGCGTGACTGACAGCTGCGTGACTGACAGCTGCGTGACTGACAGATGCAGGACGACGCGAGACAACACTCGCAAAACCAGACACATGCAAAGAATTAAAACCTCTATAAAAGAATCAGGATGACTTACCGAAGGAAATATTGAATATATATATATATATATATATATATATATATATATATATAATATAATCATGTATTACCATCGGCCGTTCCACCAAGGCAGGGATGGCCCGAAAGAAAAACGTTCATCATCATTCACTCCATCACTGTCTTGCCAGAAGGCGTGCTTTACACTAGTTATAAAACTGCAACATTAACACCCTCCTCAGAGTGCCGGCACTGTACTCCATCTCAGAGACTCAAGTCCTTTGCCTGAATCCTTCATAAATGTTACTTTGCTCACACTCAACAGCACGTCAGTATAGAACCATTGCTCCATTCACTCTATCAACATCTCACCAGCTTGCTGGAAGTCCAAGCCTGCACACAAACTCATTTCCCTCCCTCCAACGTTTCCTAGGCTACCCTCCCCTTCCCTCACTACAGATTTACATCTCGAAGTCACTCTTTGTTCCATCTCTCTACATGTCCAACCATCTCAACAACCTCCTCATCTCTGAAATGTTTTGGTAATCCACCTCCTCCAATTTCCAAACCCAATTCTCTCATATATTCACACCACACATTGCCTCAGACAGACATCTCCTGCCTCAGCCTTCTCCTCGTTGCAACATTCACACCAGCTTCACACCATATAAGAGATTGGTATAACTATACTCTACATTCCCTTTGCTTCCATGGATAAAGTTCTTTGTCCACGACTCCTCAGTGCACAACTTACCTTTCCCCTCGTCACTTCTAGATTCACCTCATCTTTATAGACCCATCTCTGACATTCCACTCCTAAATATCTGAAACATTCACCTCCTCCATACTCTCTCCTCAATCTGATATCCAATCTTTCGTTACATAATTTTTGTTATCCTCATCACCTTACTCTTTCCTATATTCACTTTTAATTTCATTCTTTTACATACCCTACCAAACTCATCCACCAACCTCTGCAACTTCTCTTAGAATCTCCAAAGCACAGTGTCATCAGAAAGAGCAACTGTACAACTCCACTTTTGTCTTCAATTCTTTATCTTGTAATCCCATACCCCATATATGAATGTATTAAGATATTGATATACGGAATTCACCTGCCTCGCTCTCTTTACCAGATTGAATCCACTTGTCGGTTGGAGGATAATTAGCCTATGTTATCCATGGGAGTTACTCCTTTCTATGCGACTTTTAATTTGGCCTATCTATTCCACATACCAGCACAGAGGTGCTATGATCTAGGCCACCTGCTGCACTTCTCATCAGAATCTTCCCAAGAAGCCAGTGTCATACACCCTAGAAGGCAGCATGTGACAACTCCCACTATATATATATATAATATCTTTATCTTGTAATCATATACCTATATATATATATATATATATATATATATATATATATATATATATATATATATGGGAACTGGTCCAGATATTTCATTGCAGTGCAAATCATCGCGTTGCATTTTAAAAACGTAATTTTTAATTTCACTTGCAAATACCGATGTTGGAGCGTCATAATTTAGGGCCGAAAATTTATTATTTGGGAAAAATTATATCATTTTAATGGCAGACTTTAATAATGTGTGTGATGAATACTGATGATGATTTTATTCTATACACACGGAAGATATACACCGAGAGGTGTATATATGTTTATAGACAATGAGGTGTGTGAATCTTACTGTGTACATACACTGTTGTGTGTATGTACTGTGTGTGTATCTCTCAGTGTATGTGCACTATGCATCACTGTATACGATGGTTACATTCATAACCGGTAAGCCAGCGGAAGGCCTCGGTCAGATGACCAAAAGCTTCAGTGGCGAGTCATCATATTACTAAGTCCTGCGTCAGGCAACACTTGTCCTGTTTCCTGACAAATCTTCCCTAACCTAACTATATATACACTGTCTATTTTAGCCTATAAATATTGAAGTGCGTATCTTTCATTGAATATACACCGAGATGCTTGTATCTCACAGTGTATATACACCCAAGGTTGTGTATGCATGTGTACACCCACAGAGAGGGTTTGGTCGTTCACCGGGTGGGTTCCTGGCCGTGTCGCCTCCATACAATGACCAGGACACCCAGAGTTGGCTAAAATATTCGTCAGGACAGAGTCGCGACACGGGCCTCAGTCTTTGGACGACCCGTTAGTTGAATAAACATAACTGTTAAGGAGGTTTCAGTGTTATATACTAGAGCTCCTCTGAGCTCTCCTGCTGAGAGAATAGTATAAAATTTGAGCTTTGTAAGTGAAAAACATGTTTCCGTTGTGATGTTGAAAATATCAGTATTTATCATTGTTATTGCAGGGGAAAATCTAGAGACAATTGAGTAGAAAAAATTAGAGTAATATAAGTCAAGTGCTCACAGGATATATACACACTCGGTACATTTCTTTCAGCGTATATATGCAGAGAATTTACCTTAATACATATTTTCGGGCTTAGAGCATTCGTGTCTGATGGTGAATAGGTTACGTGCGGCCTTATTAATAGACCCTAGTGCAGTCGATAGGCGTTAAACCCCATTAACCAACCAACCAACCAAGTGCTCACTACAAGGGAGAGAAAACAGAGAGGCATAGGGGGTATAAACATTTAAATGCCAGTCACCTGGAGGTGGAGTCTGTGAGGCGTGGAAGAACACTTTCAAGGATTTCCTGCACGAGGAAGACGGATGACCTCAATCCTTTCTCACTGCCGCAGCTCATAATGGTCCTCCTTCAGGAGACTGTGACTGATCTCCAGGAAGCATTTTCTCCCTCACTAAACTCTTACTGATCATCAGCAAGGTGTCTTTATTTCTTTGTACTTCACTAAGTAGTCGCTGAAAGAGACAGGAAGTGTTCGCTGTGCTGTGCTCTGTGTTCACCGCCTCTGAGTCAGTGTTCGCTGTGCTGTGCTCTGTGTCACCCCCTCTGAGTCAGTGTTCGTTGTGCTGTGCTCTGTGTTCACCCCTCTGAGTCAGTGTTCGCTGTGCTGTGCTCTGTGTTCACCCCTCTGAGTCAGTTTCGCTGTGCTGTGCTCTGTGTTCACCCCCTCTGAGTCAGTGTTCGCTGTGCTGTGCTCTGTGTTCACCGCCTCTGAGTCAGTGTTCGCTGTGCTGTGCTCTGTGTTCACCGCCTCTGAGTCAGTGTTCGCTGTGCTGTGCTCTGTGTTCACCGCCTCTGAGTCAGTGTTCGCTGTGCTGTGCTCTGTGTTCACCGCCTCTGAGTCAGTGTTCGCTGTGCTGTGCTCTGTGTTCACCGCCTCTGAGTCAGTGTTCGCTGTGCTGTGCTCTGTGTTCACCGCCTCTGAGTCAGTGTTCGCTGTGCTGTGCTCTGTGTTCACCGCCTCTGAGTCAACTTCTCTGAGATGGGCATCGCTGAGTGAATCATAAGGGCAGAAGCGGCAGTAGTAATAGTTGTAGTTGTTGTAGCAGTAGTTGTATTAGTAGTAGCTATAATAGTAGTAGTAGTAATATTAGTAGCTGTGGTAGTAGATGTGGTAGCAGTAGTAGTAGTGGCAGTAGACGTAGTAATGGTAGTAGAATTAGAAGTATAGCAGTAACAGTAGTAGTAGTAGAAATAGTAGTAGTAGTATTAATAATAATAATATACTAAATCAGTTAGTAACTGTATATAAACAAATATTGCAAACTACTCAATGACCTTATTTGTTAAGGTGGACGGTAAGCCGAGGCTCGGTAATGACCAAAAACTCAGTGGTGGTCATATCAGACAGTCAGAAACACTTTCTCTTCTGACTGATCTTGCTGGAGAGACTGTTTCGGGGGTTTCGGCCCCGCGGCCGAATCCTTGACCAGGCCTCCCGGTGGATCAGGGCCTGATCAAGCAGGTTGTTACTGCTGGCCGCACGTAGTCCAACATATGAACCACAGCCAGGCTGATCGGGTACTCATGTTTGCTTACGATCTATGTTCCTTCTCTCAGTAATTAAGACCAGGTATCCAAGTCTCTCTTCAGTCTGCTCAGACTGTCTGTCTGTCTCGCAAAATCCTAATGACACCATTATAATTATCTCGACTGGCTTGTCATGGATTCCAATCCCACTTTCCATTTCTCTCTCTCTCTCTCTCTCTCTCTCTCTCTCTCTCTCTCTCTCTCTCTCTCTCCCCTTGAGTGTTTACCTCCTTGAGCGTGTTGTGACAGAGGCCGCGTTCGGACTGCCGTGCTGGACCATCGCCAGGATCGCTAATGTGAAGACGAAGCCGCTGCCACCACCCACGAACACCCCTCAGGGGAGGACTCCAGCTTGAGTTATCCCAGGAATTATTGTGACGCGTCCTTATTCCCTCATTCAGACACTGACTTCATGGCAGCAACATTGTTCACAGAGTAGTAAACAGGTGCCCAGGTGTTGTTTTTGGTGGCATCCTGGGCAGGGTACGAGGTATGGGCAAGTTTCGTTACACCTGTTGCCCCTGTTTACCAAGCAGTAAGTAGGTACCCGTGATAATAATAGAACTTGGAACACCTCAAACGGAAATAAGCCACACTGATTGGCTTTCCTGGGTTATCCTGGGTTATTAACACTTCTGGGAGTCTGGGCTGTTGTTGTTAATTTTAGCGTAATGTTTGTTAAATTCAACAACAACAACAGTAATAATAATGATAATTATAATAATTATTATAAAAAATAATAATAATAATAATAATAATAATAAAAATATTATTATTACTATTATTTGTATTATTATTATTATTTCCTCCGATATCATGGTAAAAACATCGCCAATATGTTCGTCCATAATGAGAAAACTCAGAAAATCTTAAAATTGAAAGTCAACTCTGCGTCTCATCAATCATGACTACACTTGACGTAGACCCTGACGTTGTGACGTTAAAATCATAATGGATGGTGTGTGTGTGTGTGTGTGTGTGTGTGTGTGTGTGTGTGTGTGTGTGTGTCTCAGTCATGTGTGAGGGGAATAATTTTTAATGAAATTATGTATAATAAAATTTGCTAATGTATACTGTATACACCAAGAGATATACACTTGTTGGTGAATACATAATGAGATATATACACTCATCAGTGCTTATACACAGAAAGAGGCAGACCTCTCGGTGTATATACACTGAGAAGTAATTGTAATATATGTGAGGAGTGCTGGAGGCTGATCCACCCTCCCTGTGTGTGTGTCGTTCAACACTAGGAGTACTGGAGGCTCGATCCACCCTACTCATCGAGTCATTTAACACAATCTAGGCCATGTTCTGACCAGTCAGGTTGTTAGTGCTAACACACACCATTTTAGTGATAAATGAGACTAGCAGACAACTGAAGACAGGAGGACTTAGGTCGCCCTGATACTTAAGAGTAAACTTGTGAATAAAAGTTCCAAGAGAAGCTGCTCTGATTTATATGAAGTTGTCAGCTGCACAGACTTACACACCGCAGGATATAATTTGTAAGAGGATATTGCAAGATGTGGGAGGCAGTGCAACCTGCAAGGTGCAGACATATCCTGTGTGTGTGTGTGTGTGTGTGTGTGTGTGTAAGCTGAATATAGTAACTGAGTATTGCTGTGTTGATTATGTTGATAGTGTTGTTAGTGTTACTAGTGTTGTTAGTGTTACTAGTGTTGTTAGTGTTACTAGTGTTGGTAGTGTTACTAGTGTTGGTAGTGTTACTAGTGTTGTTAGTGTTACTAGTGTTGTTAGTGTTACTAGTGTTGGTAGGATTGGAGTTAACGTGACAATAATTATAATAATGTTAAAATGAAATGTTGATGAGATAGTGTTCTTCTGATGGTGTGATGCTCAGGGTAGTGTTCTTCTGATGGTGTGATGCTCAGGGTAGTGTTCTTCTGATGGTGTGATGCTCAGGGTAGTGTTCTTCTGATGGTGTGATGCTCAGGGTAGTGTTCTTCTGATGGTGTGATGCTCAGGGTAGTGTTCTTCTGATGGTGTGATGCTCAGGGTAGTGTTCTACTGATCTGGTTAGGATTGTGATATTGTAGTTTTGATGGGTAATGATTGCGGTAGTGTTGTTTTGATGGTGCAATGATTGTGGTAGTGTTTGATGGTGCAATGATTGTGGTAGTGTTTTGATGGTGCAATGATTGTGGTAGTGTTGTTTTGATGGTGCAATGATTGTGGTAGCATTATTTTGATGGTGCAATGATTGTGGTAGCATTATTTTGATGGGGCAATGATTGTGGTAGCATTGCTTTGATGGCGCAATGATTGTTGTAGTGCTGCCCTGATGGAGCAATGATTGTTGTAGTGTTGCCCTGATGGTTGGATTATTGTACCATTGTTGTGTTGATGGTGTGTGGATGGAGTAGTTGATCAAGCACTCGTGATTGCGACTGCTGCTGCAGCAGCAGCAGTAGAAGCAGCAGCAGCAGCAGTAGGAGGAGGCGGTACTGGCGTGCGTCAGGAAAGTACCCAGCGTCAGTGACTGCGTCGGTGAGCAGTGCTAATCGATGACAGAACGGGCGTTCAGTCCCGTTGAATCCTAAACCGACAGCGTGAATGACACATGTGCACAGCTGGGTATCTTGGCGCAAACCTGTTGTCTGCGTAGGCTTATGGGCAATGATTGTGGTAGCATTGTTTTGATGGGGCAATGATTGTGGTAGCATTGTTTTGATGGGGCAATTATTGTGGTAGCATTGTTTTGATGGCGCAATGATTGTTGTAGTGCTGCCCTGATGGAGCAATGATTGTTGTAGTGTTGCCCTGATGGTTGGATTATTGTACCATTGTTGTGTTGATGGTGTGTGGATGGAGTAGTTGATCAAGCACTCGTGATTGCGACTGCTGCAGCAGCAGCAGCAGCAGCAGCAGCAGAAACAATAGAAGCAGCAGCAGCAGTAGGAGGAGGCGGTACTGGCAGTGCGTCAGGAAAGTACCCCAGCGTCAGTGACTGCGTCGGTGAGCAGTGCTAATCGACTCACAGAACGGGCGTTCACAGTCCCATTGAAAATACCATAAAATACCAACAGCTTGATGAATATGACACATGTGCAACAGCTGGGTATCTTACCGAAACCTTTCGTCTACGCAGTAGGCTTCATCTCCAAGGTTGATGGACTGACTGCATCCTCTTCGCTACTATACTCGCTGCCTCTGTTTTTTGACTGAAGAGCCTAAGGTTTAAGCGAAAAGTTTCAACAGTACGCATACCCAACTGCTGCACATGTGACGTACTTAGAGTTCCTAGTACCATCGCTTAGAAAAGATGCAATAAGGTCAGCGTCAGAGAAAGCCAATGATGCAATGCAGATGATAAGAGGAGGAGATGGAGAAGAGAGAGAGGAGGAGAGAGAGAGAGGGAAGGAGATAGGGACACAGGTGACCTCTCTGAGCGCTGAATCAGCGACAGCACGCTAAGCGGGTACGACTCCTGTCGTACGGATTGCTTAGCATCGCGTCACGACGATTTCGAGTCAATCAAGTCTGGGTAAGGAATATTGGTCGCTGTGAGCTGTGTGCCGGACTGCTGCTGTGTTATTGTGAGGTGTGTGCCGGACTGCTGCTGTGTTATTGTGAGCTGTGTGCCGGACTGCTGCTGTGTTATTGTGAGCTGTGTCGGACTGCTGCTGTGTTATTGTGAGCTGTGTGTCGGACTGCTGCTGTGTTATTGTGAGCTGTGTGTCGGACTGCTGCTGTGTTATTGTGAGCTGTGTGCCGGACTGTTGCTGTGTTATTGTGAGCTGTGTGCCGGACTGTTGCTGTGTTATTGTGAGCTGTGTGCCGGACTGTTGCTGTGTTATTGTGAGCTGTGTGCCGGACTGTTGCTGTGTTATTGTGAGGTGTGTGCCGGACTGTTGCTGTGTTATTGTGAGCTGTGTGCCGGACTGTGCTGTGTTATTGTGAGTGTGTGCCGGACTGCTGCTGTGTTATTGTGAGCTGTGTGCCGGACTGTTGCTGTGTTATTGTGAGCTGTGTGCCGGACTGTTGCTGTGTTATTGTGAGCTGTGTGCCGGACTGTTGCTGTGTTATTGTGAGCTGTGTGCCGGACTGTTGCTGTGTTATTGTGAGCTGTGTGCCGGACTGTTGCTGTGTTATTGTGAGTGTGTGCCGGACTGCTGCTGTGTTATTGTGAGCTGTGTGCCGGACTGTTGCTGTTTATTGTGAGCTGTGTGCCGGACTGTTGCTGTGTTATTGTGAGCTGTGTGCCGGACTGTCTGTGTTATTGTGAGCTGTGTGCCGGACTGTTGCTGTGTTATTGTGAGCTGTGTGCCGGACTGTTGCTGTGTTATTGTGAGCTGTGTGCCGGACTGTTGCTGTGTTATTGTGAGGTGACGGATCTGAACTGCTGAATACTATGGTGAGTTGTGTTATCTTGTGTTATCGCGTGTGTTATCTTGTGTATTATTAAGTGTTATCTTGTGTATTATTAAGTGTTGTCTTGTGTGTTATGTGTTCAAAGGCCAGTCTTCCAATATGAACGCTCCTGGGCCCTCCTAGCGTCGGTTACCATCGTGTTAGCAGAGACTGGCCAGGATACTATTGGGCTCTGAGTTACTCCCATATATCTGACTCCAATATACCGTTACCACCCAAGCTCCTCTTTATTATCATACCCAATCCATGAGAAGAACCCCCACGACACATTATCTTGTGTATTATTAAGTGTTGTTGTCTTGTTTGTTATCTTGTATATCTCGTATGTTATCCCGTGTGTTATCGTCTGTATTACCCTGGGTGTTATCCTGGGCGTTGTTATGGCTGCCTGGGTTGGTTGCTAACACAGGCCGCTTTTGCTTAAACTTTTCTCTCCAGATGAAAGCAAACTTTATTAATCTGATCTCTTAACACTGTCTGGCTTTATTCAATAAAACTGCTTTATAATATTCTCCATCAATAAATGCATTATAAAACTTTCTCACTCTCTTTCTCTCTCTCTCTCTCTCTCTCTCTCTCTCTCTCTCTCTGTCTCCCTGTTTCTATCTCTATCTTGCGTATGTAAATTGGATACCACGTAGGGAGAGGTGTTTAATTTACATACGACTGAGTGTGTAAATTATTTTCACCGCCCTATATTATTTTACACATACACGAAGGTTATTGGATGGTGGTGTGTTGATGGTGGTGTGTTGATGGTGGTGTGTTGATGGTGGTGTGTTGATGGTGGTGTGTTGATGGTGGTGTGTTGATGGTGGTGTGTTGATGGTGGTGTGTTGATGGTGGTGTGTTGATGGTGGTGTGTTGATGGTGGTGTGTTGATGGTGGTGTGTTGATGGTGGTGTGTTGATGGTGGTGTGTTGATGGTGGTGTGTTGATGGTGGTGTGTTGATGGTGGTGTGTGATGGTGGTGTGTTGATGGTGTTGTGTGTGTTGATGGTGGTGTGTGTGTTGATGGTTTGAGGTGTGTGTGTTGATGGTGGTGTGTTGATGGTGGTGTGTTGATGGTGGAGTGTGTGTTGATGGTGGTGTGTTGATGGTTGTGTGTGTGATGGTGGTGTGTGTGTTGATTGTGGTGTGTGTTGATGGTGTGTATGTTGATGGTGGTGTGTGTATTGGTGGTGTGTGTTGGTGGTGTGTGTTGATGGTGGTGTGTGTGTTGATGGTGGTGTGTGTGTTGATGGTAGTGTGTATTGATGGCGGTGTGTGTGATGGTGGTGTGTGTGTGTGATGGTGGTGTGTGTGTTGATGGTGGTGTGTGTGTTGATGGTGGTGTGTGTGTTGATGGTGGTGTGTGTGTTGATGGTGGTCCTAACCTTGTCAAACCCTGTGTAAAAGAGGGAGAGAGAGAGAAGAGAAGAAAAGGGAAGATAGAGAGAGAGAGTGTCATGACGAAGACGCGAAAGGAAAGACCCACAAGGCAAGACTTAAAAGGGACTTGAGGAAGAAAGGGCAGACAGTGAAGCAGTGAGGGAAGGACTGATAAGAAGAGGCATCAGAGGGAAGGGAGTCCCCCACTTGACCACTAGAAGCGATGCCTCAGCTCCCTGGGGAGTGACCATCACTGCCCATCATATCAAGGATGGTCCACTTGGGCCACTACGGCTGCTGAGGGCCATTACGATCGTTTGAGTGCTGGGTTGACCACCAGAAATGACCACACGCTAGAGGCATTCCTTGTCCAGACTTTATGTCCACCTGACTTTTATTTCACTTTCACCTTACTTTCATTTCATCTTCATCTCACCTTCACCTCACCGTCACTTCACCTTCATCTCACTTTCAATTCACCTTCACCTCACTGTCACTTCACCCTACTTTCACTTCACCTTCAACTCACTTTCACCTCACTTTCATTTCACCTTCACTTCACCTTCATCTCACTTTCATTTCACCTTCACCTCACTGTCACTTCACCCTACTTTCACTTCACTTTCACTTCACCTTCACCTCACCTTCCAACACATCAATCAACCTCTCTATAAAAATTTCCCAAGATTTTTTTGCTCCCCTTTCACAGTTTTCAAAGTTTTATTGTTCATAATTAAATAACATTACACTAGAGAGTAATAAAGTCTTCCGCGTCAAGACGCAACAATAATTAACAAGAGTTACGAGGAACGCCGAGCAAAAACTTTGAGTGTCAGAAACCACAGCAATTATAACAAAAAAGGTAGACATAAAACATATCCATAAGCAAAACAGTCATGGAGCAACGTGTATACATACAAACAAGCTTATATATATATATATATATATATATATATATATATATATATATATATATATATATATATATATATATATATATATATATATATAAGAGAGTATATGGAATGTGAAAAAGTTTTGGAGTGAGATTAATAAGTTAAGAAAGCCCTGGGAACGAGGGAAATTTTGATGAACATAGGGAAGCTGTGATTTCGTGCATTGGGCAGGGAGGTATAACATCTTGTAGGAGTGAGGAAGAGACAGTTGTGAGTGTGGGGGAGGTGCATGAGGCAGTGGGTAGAATGAGAACTGGTAAAGCAACTGGGATTGATGGGATAAAGACAGAAATATTAAAAGTAGGTGGGGATATATATAGTTTTGGGATGGTTGGTGCATTTTTTAATATATGTATAGAAGAGGGTAAGGTACCTAGGGATTGGCAGAGAGCGTGCATAGTTCCTTTGTTTAAAAGCAAAAGGGACAAAACAGTGTAAAAAATATTGGGGAATAAGCCTGTTGAGTATACCTGGTAAAGTATATGGTAGAGTTATTATTGAATGAATTAAGAGTAAGACGGAGAGCAGGATTGCAGATGAACAAGGAGGCTTTACGAAGGGTAGGGGGTGTGTAGACCAAGTGTTTACAGTGAAGTGTATTGGTGAACAGTATTTAGCTAAGGGTAAAGGGGTTTTCATTGCATTTATGTATCTGGAAAAGGCATATGAAAGGGTGGATAGGGAAGCAATGTGGCAAATATTGAGAATGTGTGGAATAGGTGGAAGGTTATTGAAAGCAGTTCAGAGTTTTTACGAGGATAGTCAGGCTTAAGTTAGAGTATGTAGGAGAGAGGGAGATTATTTCCCAGTAAAAGTAGGCCTTAGACAAGGATGTGTGATGTCACCATGGTTGTTCAATATATTTATAGATGGAGTTGTAAGAGAAGTGAATGCTCGGGAGTTGGCAAGAGGTGTGGGGTTAAAAGATAAAGAATCTAACAAAGTGGGAGTTGTTACAATTGCTATTTGCTGATGACACTGTGCTTCTGGGAGATTCTGAAGAGAAGTTGTAGAGGTTGGTGGATGAGTTTGGAAGGGAATGTAAAAGAAGGAAATTAAAAATAAACATAGCAAAGAGTAAGGTGATGAGGATAACAAAATAATTAGATGATGAAAGATTGGATATCAGATTGGAGGGAGATAGTAAGGAGGAAGTGAATATTCAGATATTTGGGAGTGAACTTCTCAGCAGATGGGTCTATGAAAGATGAGGTGAATCACAGAATTGATGAGAGGGGGTAAAAAGGTTAGTGGCGTACTGAGCAGTCTTTGGATACAAATAATGTTATCTATGGAAGCAAATATGCATATGTATGAGAGTATAGTTATACCAACGCTCTTATATGGGTGTGAAGCATGGGTGATGAATGTTGCAACAAGGAGAAGGCTGGAGGCAGTGGAGATGTCATGTCTGAGGGCAATGTGTGATGTGAATATAATGCAGAGAATTTGTAGCTTGGAGAGTAGAAGGAGGTGCGGGGTTTCTAAAAACGTTATCCAGAGGGAAGCGGAAGGGTTGTTAAGGTGGTTTGGACATTTAGAGAGGATGGAACAAAATAGAATGACTTGGAGGGTATATAAAGCCTACGAAAATAGGCTGAAGACACCGAGCTTACTCTCTTTAAAAAGGTGTAGAATTAGGGGAGATATGTTCAAGACATGACTGGAGACATGTACCGCTCACGTCACAACGTGTTCAAGACATGACTGGGAAAGCCACCCGCCGCTTGGTGTTTTCTCATATCTCACACAATAAATCACGAGACACTGCAATATGTCACTTTACAGAATTTATTATTAACGTAAAGCTTAAATTAAATAGCAAGCCAGGTGACGCTTAACGAAAGAGAGAGAGAGAGAGAGAGAGAGAGAGAGAGAGAGAGGCTAGGACTGATCCCCTCGATCATCCAGGAATATATCTTAGCTTTGTGTTATATGTATGGCAGGGGCGGATCTACTATGAAACTCATGAAGCTCAAGCTTGAGGGCCCCTAATCCCTGAGGGGCCCCCAGAAGCCACTTTAGTCCACATTACTTAAATATTTCGGGTCTACTGTAAAAGAAGGTTTTTTAAAAAATGATAATATTAATAATATAGTGTAATTCAATACAAAGTAATAATTAAAATAAAAAATAGAAGGTTATTAAAATATGATGTAGGCCTAGCAGTTGCTTGTTGCGAAGGGGCCCCCAAACAGTACAAGCTCCAGGGCCCCGAAAATGTGGGTTCCCTGCTGATGTATGGCTTACAGTACCCACAAGTAGGGGGGTAAGATATATGGGCATCACATGGTATGCTTTGCATACCATACCACGGGTGGGGTTCGAACTCGCGGTCAGAGAGTCTCAAAACTCCAGACCGTCGCGTAAGCCACTGGGAGTTTTGAGACTCTCTGACCGCGGGTTCGAACCCCAACCGTGGTATGGTTTGTTTGCAATCGTGTCATTACGATTTCGTGAGTCACGCTTTGCATATTAAGTTTTTTCAGACATGCGAATGTATCAAATCATATTTACATCAAAACTGTAACTAAACAAACTGTAACCTCAATCACTGTAACTTCTATATACCCTTCTTAGTAATAAAAAATTTGATTTTCACATAAAAACGACGTCGTTTACAGTGTTTCGTCAGCAATCACATGAAGAGGCGGACCAACACATCCTGTGTGTCAAACACAAATATTCTGAGCACCTTAATACGTGGGATCAGTGTAGCCACCGTCGGCGCCTCGGCTTGGGTCAACAAACATAATAACACCCTAGGATCCAACAGGTTATAACAACCTTTATGACCATAGACGGTAGAGGCGATTCAGAGTTATAGCACGCAAGGTCAGGTGCCGTTTAGCCCTTTCTACATGCACGCTCTCCTAGGAGACCAAAGATATAGCAGTTACCGCAATTTTCATTCACAGACTGCGGCCACCGTGGTGGCGACGATCAGCCAGGATGCGGTTGGTAGCAACGATTGCCCGGGGGATGAGAGCAACGACCTCTGGCGGCTGCAATAGCCCCGGGGATCGTAACAACGACCTTGGGCACGCCAGAGTAGCACATCCCCGTCGGAAATAACCATAGCACACAGGAGGTAAACAGTGAATATCGTGTTCTCTGCCAGCACGCAACAGAGGCGCAACAGTCCTCCCAACGGTCAACTACCGTTCATTCCCCCCCATCCCAGGACTGGGTACACCACTTACCACCCCACCCGGCATTTCGAGGCTCTGGAATAAAAGTAGAGCCACTATTTCCTGACATATACCCGACATGGCAATGCACGACCCCCGTCAGATTCAGCTGCAACATTTATACTCGTTTAGCTCAATTTTTGTCAGCGTCCATGACATTTAGACTTCTTAAAAATGAAGATATATATATTTATTTATGTAACTGTTTGAGGATGATTATGTCGTGATTTTTATACCTATTTTAGCTTATTTGCTGACTGTTGTTGGACGGACATGTTAAATGTCAGTTGACTGATGCAATAATTCATGATATATTATTAATGTGATGTAGTTCAGTGATGTTGATGGGTATTTAATTGACACGCACACACACACTTCTCTGTCTGTCTCTCTCTCTAGAGCGGGGCCAGAAGCTGTGAATCAACCCTTGCAAACACACATAGGCAAGTACCACACACACACACACACAACAACACACACACACACACACACATACACACACACACACAAACACACACCTAGAAAGACACAAGCTTATAAACGACAACCAGCACGGTTTCAGGAAGGAAAATCCTGTGTCACAAACCTACTGGAGTTTTATGACACGGTAAGAAGTAAGACACAGAGAGAGTCGGATGGATAGACTGCATATTTGCTGGACGGCTGCAAGAATGGTCCAGTTGCTGACATTCCTCCAAGATTAATAGTGCATGAGTACCTCCCAAGGAATGGAAATGACACGCACAAAGTTACTCTGTCAGATCTTCTAAACTATCAGCAAGCTTTGAAGACTGTAACACATGCAGCTTCCCCACACTGACCCAGCATTCCTCACACCTGAAGCTCAAATCTATAAAATACCCTTGTTTCTTTACCAGAGTATGATCTGTTTGTGACGTCGAGTAAACACTAGGGGTGCAAAGTTGTCAATAAGTGATCCCATTATGCTAGCTTCTGTGTTTCCTCCACAAGAGGTTAATGCAAAGCTAGAGGATCAGGCACACGTAACAGGAAAGGCACTGCATGGATCAGAGAATATCTGACAGGGAGGCAACAACGAGTCATGGTACGTGACGAGGTGTCAGAGTGGGCACCTGTGACAGTGGGGTTCCAAAGGGTCAGTCCTAGGACCTGTACTGTTTTTGGTATATGTGAATGACATAACGGAAGGGATAGACTCAGAAGTGTCCCTGTTTGCAGATGATGTGAAGTTAATGAGAAGAATTAAATCAGTCGAGGATCAGGCAGGACTACAAAGAGACCTGGACAGGCTACAAGCCTGGTCCAGTAACTGCCTTGAATTTAACCCTGCCAAATGTAAAGTCATGAAGATCGGGAAGGGCAAAGAAGACCGCAGACAGAGTATAGTCTAGGTGGCCAAGACTGCAAACCTCACTCAAGGAAAAAGATCTTGGGGTGAGTAAATACCGAGCACATCTCCTGAGACACACATGAATCAGATAACTGCTGCAGCATACGGGCGGCTGGCAAACCTAAGAATAGCGTTCCAATAGCTCACTAAGGAATCATTCAAGACTCTGTACACCATATACGTCAGGCCCATACTGGAGTATGCAGCACCAGTTTGGAACCTACACCTGGTCAAATACGTCAAAAAATTAGAGAAAGTGCAAAGGTTTGCAACAAAACTAGTCCCAGAGCTAAGGGGATTGTCCTACGAAGAAAAATTAAGGAAAATCGGTCTGACGACACTAGAGGACAGGAGGGTTAGGTGAGACATGATAACGACATATAAAATACTGCGAGGAATAGATAAGGTGGACAGAGACAAGATGTTCCAGAGAGGGGACACAGAAACAAGGGGTCACAATTGGAAGATGAAGACTCCTATGAGTCAAAGGGATGTTAGGAAATATTTCTTCAGCCATAGAGTAGTCAGGAAGTGGAATAGCCTAGAAAGTGACGTAGTGGAGGCAGGAACTATACATAGTTTTAAGACGAGGTTTGATAAAGCTCATGGAGCAGGGAGAGAGAGGACCTAGTAGCAATCAGTGAAGAGGCGGGGCCAGGAGCTATGAATCGACCCCTGCAACCACAAATAGGTGAGTACAAATAGGTGAGTACACACATACACCTGAGGTATGGAAGACAGCAAATGTAGTCCCAATTTTTAAAAAAAGGAGACAGACATGAAGCACTAAACTACAGACCAGTGTCACTGACATGTATAGTATGCAAAGTCATGGAGAAGATTATCAGGAGAAGAGTGGTGGAGCACCTAGAAAGGAATGAGCTTATCAACGACAGCCAACACGGTTTTAGGGACGGGATATCCTGTGTCACAAACCTACTGGAGTTCTATGACAGGGTGACAGCAGCAAGACAAGAGAGAGGGGTGGGTAGATTGCATTTTCTTGGACTGTAAGAAGGCGTTTGACACAGTTCCACACGAGATTAGTGCAAAAGCTGGAGGACCAGGCAGGGATAACAGGGAAGGCACTCCAATGGATCAGGGAATACCTGTCAGGAAGACAGCAGAGTCACGGTTCGTGGTGAGGTGTCAGAGTGGGAGCCTATGACGAGTGGGGTTCCACAGGGGTCAGTCCTAAAACCGGTGCTGTTTCTGGTATTTGTGAACGACATGACGGAAGGAATAGCCTCCAAAGTGTCCCTGTTTGCAGATGATGTGAAGTTGAAGAGAAGAAATCAATCGGACGAGGACCAGGCAGAACTACAAAGGGATCTGGACAGGCTGCAGGACTGGTCCAGAAATTGGCTAGTGGAGTTCAACCCCACCAAGTGCAAAGTCATGAAGATTGGGGAAGGGCAAAGAAGACCGCAGACGGAGTACAGTCTAGGGGGCCAGAGACTACAAACCTCACTCAAGGAAAAAGAAAAGATCTTGGGGTGAGTATAACACCAGGAACATCTCCTGAGGCGCACATCAACCAAATAACTGCTGCAGCATATGGGCGCCTAGCAAACCTAAGAACAGCATTCCGACATCTTAATAAGGAATCGTTCAGGACCCTGTATACTGTGTACGTTAGGCCCATACTGGAGTATGCACCACCAGTTTGGAACCCACACCTAGCCAAGCACATAAAGAAACTAGAGAAAGTGCAAAGGTTTGCAACAAGACTAGTCCCGGAGCTAAGGGGTATGTCCTACGAGGAGAGGTTAAGGGAAATCGACCTGACGACACTGGAGGACAGGAGAGATAGGGGGGACATGATAACGACATATAAAATACTGAGAAGAATTGACAAGGTAGACAGAGACAGAATGTTCCAGAGATGGGACACAACAACAAGGGGACACAGTTGGAAGTTGAAGACTCAGATGAAGCACAGAGATGTTAGGAAGTATTTCTTCAGTCACAGAGTGGTCAGGAAGTGGAATAGCTTGGGAAGTGATGTAGTGGAGGCAGGATCCATTCATAGCTTCAAGAAGAGGTATGATAAAGCTCATGGCGAAGGGAGAGTGACCCAGTAGCGGCCATTGAAGAGGCGGGGCCAGGAGCTATGAATCGACCCCTGCAACCACAACTAGGTGAGTACAACTAGGTGAGTACACACACGCACGACACACACACACGCACACACACACACACACACACACACACACACACAACACACACGCACACACACACACACACGCACGCACACAAACACGCACACACACACACGCACACAAACACACGCACACACACGCACGCACACACACACACACGCACACAAACACACACACACAAACACACGCACACGCACACACACACACAAACACACACACACACGCACGCACACACACACACACACACACACACGCACGCACACACACACACACACACACACACACACACACACACACACGCACACAAACACACGCACACACACGCACGCACACACACACACACGCACACAAACACACACACACAAACACACGCACACACACAAACACACGCACACACACGCACGCACACACACACACACACACACTGTACGCTATGAAACTGTTGTCTTAAATTAAACAAAATGTATTTTTAATGAGGGTTCGTCTCTCAGAGAGGCGGCGACATATTGTGTGCAGAAATTACACTGGAAGAAAGTAGAGTTTTTTGGTGGGGAAAATTATCTGGAGATCTTTTGGGCCGCTGTCGTGAAAAAAAAAAAAAACAAAAAAAAAAAACATTTTTTGGGGGCTTTTATGAAAGGTCTTTTGGTGCCTTTTGCTGGTGTCTTTCTGTAGTTCCTTGTAGGTTGTAAGCCTTTTTTCTTTGCTCCAGTCAGGTTTAGACTCATCCCAGACGCTATCGAAGAAAAATATCTCCTCTCATTATCTTTTAAGACTCGTGCTGGAGGCTCCAGCACTCATGATGGAGCCTCCAGCACTCGTGCTGGAGGCTCCACCACGGTGGACGGACCACAGACGTCTTCTCAACACGCTGCTGCCACTGTCTATGTGCTAGTTATAATAATAATAATATATTTGTCACTAGTATTATTTGGCTTTTAATGGGCAGACCAGCTTATGCACATTCACGTTGAAGGTGGACAACAAACAAGGAAATGGTTCTCCTAGAACACACCAGGTCCACCAGTGGACCGTGACAAAGCTGCAACCCCCGCTGGTGTAACCAGGTCCACCAGTGGACCGTGACAAAGCTGCAACTCCCCCGCCGGTCTAACCATAGCGTATGACAATCCATCACAAAACAACCAGAAGGGTCGATGAACCTAACTTACCCATGAATTCACACGTTCAAGACACACGTATTGTATTACAGGTGTACAGTACCGACACGTTGGCGTAATAAGACACATGTGCAACACCCGCACACATGTGTCTTATTCATCAACTCGGATATGTGTTGACCTCCGCCCAGAGGTTATAAAACACAACCCCTGATACACGCAATTTCTACATCCTTTCATCACTGGGAACGTCCACTGCAATTTGATACAAGAAATGGCATCACTGAACGACTCCACTTGGTTTCGTTCAAATACTTTACTATATATATATATATATATATATATATATATATATATATATATATATATATATATATATATATATATATATATATATATATATATATATTCTTCTTTCAACAAATCGGCCATATCCTACCGAGGCAGGGTGGCCCAAAAATAAAAACAAAAGTTTCTCTTTTAACTTTAGTAATGTATACAGGAGAAGGGGTTACTAGCCCCTTGCTCCCGGCATTTTAGTCGACTCTTACGACACGCATGGCTTACGGAGGAAGAATTCTATTCCACTTCACCATGGAGATAAGAGGAAATAAGAACAAGAACTAGTAAGAATATAGAAGAAAACCCGGAGGGGTGTGTATATATATGCTTGTACATGAATGTGTGGTGTGATCTAAGTGTAAGTAGAAGTAGCAAGACGTACCTGAAATCTTGCATGTTTATGAGACAGAAAAAAGACACCAGCAATCCTACCATCATGTAAAACAATTACAGGTTTCCGTTTTACACTCACTTGGCAGGACGGTAGTACCTCCCTGGGTGGTTGCTGTCTACCAATTTAATATATATGTATATATATACATACATATATATATATATATATATATATATATATATATATATATATATATATATAACACGTATATATTAATCATGTCAGATATAAATAATAACGTATAAAATATATAGTGGGTTGGCTAATTATGCTGAATAAGTGTAGGTTTCAAGTTATGGTACAAATATAAATCTTCATTAGACAAAAAAAAAAAATCTTTAAACAAACATTTTAGACTTAAGTTTTGTGGTTCTTCTAATTAAGTTTTATAATACATATATATATATATATATATATATATATATATATATATATATATATATAACGTATATAATCGCGAACAAACGATTACAAGATGCAAAACAACCACAGGGGGAATTGAATATTAGCTCTAGGTCTTTCGTGTTGAAATCAACATATCAGAAGCTTGCAATTTTGCAGAAATGAGTAGGAAGTCCCGGTACGTTCAAGGGAAACGATTCTAGCGAGATATAATTTTTCTTCACACTTTAACTTTTGTTGGTAAATGGTTTTTATTGTATAAACAGTATCATAAATTACCGAAAACTTTTGTTCTGTTTATAGTTGGTCAGTAACTGTTGAGGGCTGAAGTTAGTGGCAGGTAGTAAGTTATTCATGAAGGAGAGCGCCTCTGGCTGTAGCAGTAGTAACTGTAGCTGTAGTCCACAGCACTGCTACTGACCTGTAGTCCACAGCACTGCTACTGCTGCAGCAGTAGTCTGTAGTCTGCAATGCTGATATTGCTATAGCAAATAATGCAGCAATAGCCAACACACAGCTACTGCAGCAGTGGCTGCAGCTGTGGCTGCTGTTGCACAGCACTGCTGCAGGAGCAGGTGTGGAGCTTTGACGTATTGTTGAGTTCTCCCATTGTGCAGTATGATTGAGATGTAGCATCCCTGTCTCACTCCATTATCTCACTGATCTCTCTCTCTCTCTCTCCACCCCCATTATTCTGAGTGTCTAAGGACAACATACACGCCTAACACACAATAACACCAAGTAACACACTAACACGCAACACAGTTTCACCACATAAAACACAATAAAAATATGTATCACAGAATAATAACACGCAACACACACTAACAAGACATAACACAGACTAACACCAAATAACAGAAAAACAACATACACAACACACGATACCCCTAAGCAACACGCAAAAATGGCATTAGACACAACAGTAACACATAGGACACATAACACAATAACCTTACATAACACATATCACGATAATAATAACACTACATAACGTCATGTGACATACCAAAGCGCCACATAACACAAAATATCGCTACATACGGTAACGTACAATACCGTGTTACACACAGAAACACCAAATAACACACAATGACACAATATAACACACAAAAGCACCACATAAAGCATAATAACACACAAAAGCACCCCATAACACACAATAACACCACCTATCACAGAAAAGCATAACATAACACACAAAAGAACCACATAACACACAACAACAACCAAATAACACTCCGTGAATCACAGTAACTGAAGAAAAAACACATGAACACCAGTCAGCAACACAGTTTAAAGCACAATTTAAGTTGACAAATTAAATGCCTCTGTTTATTTACTACGGCGAAACAGCTGAGTTTATATAACGGGGTTAACTGTTATTGCTCAGAGGAAACCATCTTTGAGGTTTGATGATAAAATATTTGAAACGAATCGAAAATATATGAAATATTCTCTTAAATTTTTCCTAAGTGTAGGCAGCATTTTAGTTGCTAGATTATTTGCTTCTGATAATTCTAAGGGTTTCTATAGTTATTTAAAATTTCGATTGATTGCACTGTCAATTTCGTCACATCAACAGAAGTATATAAGTAAAAAAAAAATGTAAGTATTTGTTTTTCTTTGTCTATAAATAAATAGCATTAATGAAATTTGAACACTGGCAACGCTGGGTTATGAAATGAATGAAGCAGCGTCACTACTCCAGCCTCAGTGCCTGGCCATCCTCGGCCAATGAAAGAGGTGGATAGTTACTCTTCCTGCTCTTCGAGTTTTTGACACTATTTTGATGGCAGTCTTCTCTTTGTTTATAGAGCTATCGACTTGAATTTTTAACTTGATATATATTATGGTTGGTTCTACAAACCTATGTTTAAATATTATCACGATTTATAGTTTTTGTTTTAAACCCAAAATTTGGGAGACATTTGTTATTTTCGGAAATGTTTACTTATTGCTTTAAATGGCCACAAATAATCAACTGAAAAATAACGTTGTCAATTATATGTGATCAGTTCAATTTCACTTTAATGTCTTTATTATGCACCTCATACCCATGGTGTGGGCAGTAGACGAAATATTACAGAGGTATATAATGGGACTCGTTCCCCAAAGTTTTGTTAGCTAAACAAGTTACAGTGGTAATGAACTATTTACGTTTTTATGCAGACATGAATTAGGTCACAAAAATATTACCTTATAATTTAGCAAGGTATGCTTGCAAAAAGTTTAAACGGTTACGCGTTAGTTACAGTGGTCAAAGTCAGGGTACTTTTCCGGAGTGGTTGGTAATATACTACTAGGGATAAAATACTTTTGACATTTCTTGAACGTTTCTGAACTTGTCTCTGATTTCATTAATTGTATGGCATTCCAACACATAATGACTCAAAGTGTGACAATTGTCCATCTGGCAAAGTTTTCATTCATCTTGGTCTAAATCTGGTGTTGGTAACCCAGCCGGAGCCGGGCGGTAGTGACATAAAAAATTCTGCTTATTTTGTTGGATATACCATTGACATGGGGCTCTTCCTCCATGCTTAAATGATGATAGAGGGACTGACTGGTGTCAGTCTCCCTCAGTCTCAAGTCAATGAAGTTATGTTGATTTTATTTTTCGTATTATTGCTCTCAGACTGCTGACAGCACAAGGTTGTAATCTACTCCCTCTTTGAAGGCATATAACTTTGCAAATTCATCAGTTCTATCATGCATCTGAAAACCAACGTGAGATGGTATCCACAGGTGCACTCTAACTCCATTGTCCACAATCCTACCGTACCTTTGTTTGGCTTCTGACACAAGCATGTCACAATTGACATTCAAGAAGTTAGAAGATTTATGGATGATAGAGAATCAGTTACATTTAAGTGCGAGGAATATGGAAAACAATTCAGTTTGAAGGGTAGAAGCCCAGTTATTGATGCGTGCTCCAATTTCTGTATGAGAGCCTTCACTCTGCATGACAACAGCAGCACTACCAGCTGCACCAGTGGACTGATGACAGAGCCATAAATATACATAATTTGTGAAAGAGTGTGCTGTGTTGTGAAGTCATCAGTACAGCTTAAGGCTTCAAGGCGAAGCTTTGGTTGAGATTTAAGAATTTTGGGGAGAAAAGAAGGAATAATGGTTTGGGATAGGATAATTTCCCTTGGAGCGGAGAAGTGTCAGTGTTGCCTTACTAGACATAGATCATGCATCAGGAGGAGTGTTCACCAGTGCTGAAAAAAGTTTGGAGGGCTTCTGTGCATGGGCTTGCCTGAGCATACTGACCACAATGAGGACATTTCTTTCAGTAATACAATCTCTGATACTTGGAATATCAATTTTTTCCGCATATTTAGAATTTTGGCAAAACGAGAACATTCTAGGATGATCCTCACAGCTTCGTTGTGCAGTTTTTCCTGCCCTCAAAGCTTCCAGTCTGACACAAGAGCAAGCAGTGGCGCGCCATAATCAACCAATGATCTAATGTAAATAAAACCAGTGATCTAATATAAGCAAGATACATCATTTTTCACAATTTTCACATTAGTACCATACCTGGGATGAAAACCTGCCACAACTCTTAAGCGCTCTCAGCCTTTCTTTGTAGTGTCTATAACGTCTTACTGTAACAGGTCCAAGTAGTGAGACCTCCAAGCCTAGTTACCTGTATCTGGTTACATATTCTAGTCGAGACCCATCATGCAACTGTATCCTGCGAAGTGCGCCTCTCTCTCTCGAGGAGGACGCCTCTTAAGAATCTTCTTTTTCTCAACAGATAATCAACCCCAGGTCCTGACACGAGGCTAGCACATGGTTACAATGCTTTCAGTTTTGGAGAATCCGGTGGTGTGAATCATTATATCATCATACTGGCTAGGCACAGTATTTCGTAAATAATGTGAAGTCGTTGTTTGTATTTTCTTTATTTACCGTTCTCTTCTTTTTCAGCTAATTTGCATGTTATCCTCATTATATGATTTTTATTGTATATTACATTGAGGAAGTGTACATCTTCCCTTATTTTAGATATAAGTAGACAAGCCTAGATATATATATATATATATATATATATATATATATATATATATATATATATATATATATATATTATATATATATATATATGTATGATATATAAAGTGAGATTAATTTAATCCCTCTTTTAGGGATTCAAGTATCAATGAGCGATGGTAAACGGGTTACATGTGGTCTTAATGACCCTCGAGTAGTAGAGAGGCTTTAAACCCAAGTCTCCAAACTACTCTTCTTGCGTTGACGTTACTTGAGGACACAGAAAACGTTGCGAGTTAATGGAGTTATCTTCGGGCGTAGTGAACTTAACGAAGTTGAGTGAGTTGGAATACAAACTCACTTAGACTTGGCTTTCATGATGTGAGGCAAGGTGACATGTACGACACTCACACACACACACACACTCACACTCACACTACACTCACACTCACACTCACACTCACACACACACTCACACTCACACAACAAGAACTGGAAGTTACGTACATCACGCAGACAACATGATATGAAAAAGTTACCAGTGACTATGACTAAGGAATTAGTATAAAACACAAGCAACTAACACATCTGACTCTTGCAGAAATAAAGGTCCAGCAATGGTTGACATCCGTGGAACTATCGTTGGTGACACTGGCACCCCCCACTGCGTGGGGGGTGCCAGTTCCTCAGCGTCACTTCGGTGGTAACGTCTCTGGCTGCGAGAGTGCCATCTCTGGTAAATATTATGATTCTCCCGCCCCTCTAGAGAGGATTCTCGATAAACGGTGACGACTCTTGATAATACGAAATTAGCTTTGTGCTTATATTCCTTGAGTCGAGCCAGAACACCTTCGGGTATAGCTCTTTCCCCAGAACGCGAGTCCTGGAGGTGGGAAGTACAGTGCCTGCACTCTGAGGGAGGGGTGGACATATGTTGTAGTTTTTGACTGCAATATCGGCATATATATATATATATATATATATATATATATATATATATATATGAGACTAAATTCTGCAAAAGAAAAATTCAACAACATATGTGACTCAACAATTTTGTCATAATATACCTGGACATATATTAAAAAAAAGTTTGATCGGTGAAAAATTTGAGTCTATTAAATCAAATACACAAAACTTATCAAAATTCTAATTTGCTAAAAGCTTTCGAGAGAATAATAAAGTTTTCCAACGGGAACTGTTGTAGAGAACGTCATGAAGGACGTGGTTGTGTAGGAATGTACTTTGTATTGCCAGGTTATTACTGTAGGAGTGGCCAGGTGTTGAACGTTACTGAGTGCACAAGTTAGAACGTTACTGTGTGCACAAGTTAGAACGTTACTGAGTGTACAAGTTAGAACGTTACTGAGTGTACAAGTTAGAACGTTACTGTGTGCACAAGTTAGAACGTTACTGTGTGCACAAGTTAGAACGTTACTGTGTGCACAAGTTAGAACGTTACTGTGTGCACAAGTTAGAACGTTACTGTGTGCACAAGTTAGAACACTACTGTGTGAACAAGTTAGAACACTACTGTGTGAACAAGTTAGAACACTACTGTGTGAACTAACGTATAATGTATGGGAACATTAACTACAGACCTTATCACCCAGACCAACATTAATTACATAGTTGTGGCACCATTAGCTACGTAGCAGTGCCACCCCTTAACTACGCTCCCTTGATCACCGTAAGACCCGTGGCACCATCAAGAACACTTAACTAATAACAAGAGCAATTACAAGTGTGCATCACAGCGTTGATAACAACGCAAGGTTGAG
Organism: Cherax destructor; assembly: GCA_009830355.1. NCBI lineage: Eukaryota > Metazoa > Arthropoda > Malacostraca > Decapoda > Parastacidae > Cherax > Cherax destructor. The sequence goes on from WNWK01004973.1 coordinate 123,057, forward strand.
AGGACAAGCAATGCCTTGTTCCTTCCGTAACTCTGATGAGTTAGGCATCAGTATTGTCTTACCAGGCACGAGTGTACTCACCTAGTTGTGGTTGAGGGTCGAGACATAGCTCCTGGCCCCGTGTGTGTACGTGTTTGTGTGTGTGTGTGTGTGTGTACGCACCTATTTGTGATTGCAGGGGTCGATTCACAGTTCATGGCTCCGCCTCTTCGCTGGTCGCTACTAGGTCCACTCTCTCCCTGCACAAGAGCTGTACCGAACCTCTTCTTAAAACTATGTATGGATCCTGCCTCCACTACATCACTCTCCAGATTGTTCCACTTCCTGACGACAACTCTATGGCTGAAGAAACAATTCCTGACATCCCTGTGAGTCATCTGAGTTTTGAACTTCCAGTTGTGGCCCCTTGTTGCTGTGTCCCATCTCTAAAACATTCTGTCCCAATCCACCTTGTCAATTCCTCTCAGTATTGTATATGTCGTTATCATGTCCCCCCTATATCCCTCCTGTCCTCCAGGTCGATTTCCCTTAACCTCTTCTCGTGAGAGAGAGAGAGAGAGAGAGAGAGAGAGAGAGAGAGAGAGAGAGAGAGAGAGAGAGAGAGAGAGAGAGAGAGAGAGAGAGAGAGAGAGAGAGAGAGAGAGAGCTTTCTCATGAGAAGCACCTCGTGTGTGAGCACCTCGCTCACTGAGAGAGACTAGCGCTGGAGGATTATTGCCCGGAGGTTGTCCTTAATGACCTCTGTCTGAGTTAATAATTACCAGCTACGACAAAGGCAACCGGGTAGCAATTAAGCGGAGTCGTTAAAGCATCTTCCAAACTGAATAAGTGTTTGACGGGCGCCATCATAGCTACACAGAGTCAATGATTCTTTTTGGTTCCTCAACCCCATGTGTGTGTGGAGGGAGAGAGAGAGAGAGAGAGAGAGAGAGAGAGAGAGAGAGAGAGAGAGAGAGAGAGAGAGAGAGAGAGAGAGAGAGAGAGAAATCAAAGACAGGTGGAGGTGATACTCCTTGGCTTACCTCAGTAATCTCTGGTAAGTCTGTGATGAAAGGCTTGCCATATATAACCCAGTGTGTGCCAGACCTCTCTCTCTCTCTCTCTCTCTCTCTCTCTCTCTCTCTCTCTCTAACCCAGAACATTTTTTCCCCTTGGGCAAAATAATTCTTTTCTATATTTTTCCCCCACACACTTGAGTGTGTTCCCAGGCACGTACACACACACAAGTACACACACGTACACACACACACAACGTACACACACGTACACACACACACACAACGTACACACACACACACGCACACGTACACACACACACACGCACACGTACACACACACACTACACACACACACGTACACACACACGTACACACACACACACGTACACACACACACGCACACGTACACACACACACACGCACACGTACACACACACACACACACGTACACACACACACACACGTACACACACACACGTACACACACACACACGCACAAGTACACACACACGTACACACACACGTACACACACGTACACACACACACAACGTACACACACACACACGCACGTACACACACACACACACACACACGTACACATACGTACACATACGTACACACACACAACATACACACACACACACACACGTACACACACACACACACACAACATACACACACACACACGTACACACACACACACACAACATACACACACACACACACACACACACGTACACACACACACACACGTACACATACGTACACACACACACACACAACGTACACACACACACACACGCACACGTACACACACACATGTACTTATAAACAATACTTTATTTTTACTTTCAGTTTCACATTTATCAAATATTTCAGAAATTTACAAGTTCTCAATACATTTACGTTCCTCTGTGTCCTGTTCTATCATTTATTATTATTTCCTAAGGAATATTTCTTCATTTTTGTACCAAATATTCCCTTGTATTCTTCTTTTAATAAAGTATTTGCTTTATTTTGTACCAACTGTTTCCTTATTTATTTCTGTATATTCTTGCTTTATTCTAGTTTCCTATTTTCCACCATATATTTATTTATTGCTTCCGTATACCCGAGGGTACGTTGGTATGCTCGGGTATACCTGAGTATACTTAGACAGGTACCTAGTCAGTACCTAACCAGCCGGGCTGTGGTTCGTACGTCGGTTTACGTGCGGCCAGCAGCAACAGCCTGGTTGATCAGGCCCTGATCCACCGCGAGGCCTGGGGCTGGACCGGGCCGCGGGGGCGCTGACCCCCGGAACACCCTCCAGGTGTACTGACAATGTTGTCTGTGTCTCGGACACTGGCAACACTAGACTTGCTTTTCCTGACAGCCTTTGTAGCCCCACCGGCAGCATTTCCTGACAGCCTTTGTAGCCCCACCGGCAGCATTTCCTGACAGCCTTTGTAGCCCCACCGGCAGCATTTCCTGACAGCCTTTGTAGCCCCACCGGCAGCATTTCCTGACAGCCTTTGTAGCCCCACCGGCAGCATTTCCTGACAGCCTTTGTAGCCCCACCGGCAGCATTTCCTGACAGCCATGCGGACATCAGCTGCTTCCTGACAGCTGACAGCTTCAGTCCAGCTGTTTGACTCTCCAAAATAAGTTTTGTCCATAACACGAAACAGCCCAAAAAATGATGGCTTCAAATTTCGTAGTATAAGGGAGGGAAGGCGGTGTATAATGGAGGGAAGGCGGTGTATAATGGAGGGAATGCGGTGTATAATGTAGGGAAGGCGGTGTATAATGGAGGGAAGGCGGTGTATAATGGAGGGAAGGCGGTGTATAATGGAGGGAAGGCGGTGTATAATGGAGGGAAGGCGTTGTATAATGGAGGGAAGGCGGTGTATAATGGAGGGAAGGCGGTGTATAATGGAGGGGAGGCGGTGTATAATGGAGGAGAGGCGGTGTATAATGGAGGGGAGGCGGTGTATAATGGAGGAGAGGCGGTGTATAATGGAGGGGAGGCGGTGTATAATGGAGGAGAGGCGGTGTATAATCGAGAGGAGGCGGTGTATACTCGAGGCATGGCCTTGTATCATCCATGCGTGACGGTGTATCATCCAGGCCTGGCGGTGTATCCAGGCGTGGCGGTGTATAATTGAGGCGTGACGGTGTATCATCCAGGCCTGGCGGTGTATCATCCAGACGTGGCGGTGTATCATCCAGACGTGGCGGTGTATCATCCAGACGTGGCGGTGTATCATCCAGACGTGGCGGTGTATCATCCAGACGTGGCGGTGTATCATCAAGACGTGGCGGTGTATCATCCATGCGTGGCGGTGTATCATCCAGACGTGGCTGTGTATCATCTATGCGTGGCGGTGTATCATCCAGGCGTGGCGGTGTATAATCCAGGCGTGGCGGTGTATCATCCAGGCCTGGCGGTGCATCATACAGGCGTGGCGGTGTATCATCCAGGCGTGGCGGTGTATAATCCAGGCGTGGCGGTGTATCATCCAGGCGTGGCGGTGCATCATCCAGGCGTGGCGGTGTATCATCCAGGCGTGGCGGTGCATCATCTAGGCCTGGCGGTGCATCATCCATGCCTGGCGGTGCATCATTCATGCCTGGCGGTGGACCATTACAGTGATCTGTTGTAGCTCGCTGGCGAGTCATCATTCCCAGGAAGCTTAATTCATCATCCGGGGGGAATTACGAGTGATGGCGTCAGCCACGGCTGACATCAGGCCTCACTGATGGCGCTCCAGCGAGTGACGCTGACGTCGCGAGCGTCAGACGTCATCCTGTGGTGGAAGCTGACGCCAGGCGTAACCTAACATATCCTTCACTGCCTCACCCGGTGCCTGGCTGACACACTCGCTGACGGCGAAGATATGGAGGAAAAAAAACTTTATTAGAGGGAAAACGTTTCGCCCACGAGTTTAAGATCTTGCAGAAAGGAGCAAGACGCTACAGGGGACTGGTGCAGGCACACAGGGCGAAATGTGTCCTTGGATAAGTGTGCCGAGGCTTCCAGGTGTCGTTTTCTTTACGTAGGAGGAAACAGCTATCAACATTGATGACTACAGTGGGGGGAGATACTCCCATGGGAGAAGACACTCCGTGGGAGAAGATACTCTCATAAGAGGAGATAATCAATGGAGAAACGCTTATCTAGAATACTTTCAACATGTAATCACAATTAATGTGACTTGATTAGCAGACGACAGCCCTTCCCTTCTTCACCCGACCCGCCATCATGGCCTCCAGAAGGCGAGGCTGGTCGTAAACAAGTGACAAGGTCCCTCAGGACTCTCGGGTTATTGCTGGGAAACAAGTCATGTATATCCATGCCAACTTCAGGGAGCCACTGTTGCACATCCATCATGCCGTTCTGGCTTCAGGATGCATCTCAGGTGTATTCACAACAGTTGAAGTGGTATTCATTTCCAGAGCCAGCAAGGATAGGAGAGAGTCCGAGAATTACAGGCCCATCTCTTTCTGTCTGTCTCTGTCTCTGTCTGTCTGTCGTCTGTCTGTCTGTCTGTCTGTCTGTCTGTCTGTCTGTCTGTCTGTCTGTCTGTCTCGTCTGTCTGTCTGTCTGTCTGTCTGTCTGTCTCGTCTCTTCTCTTCTCTCTCTCTCTCTCTCTCTCTCTCTCTCTCTATTACAAGACACAAGTAAGATCTTTGTGAAAAAAATATGCAAAAACTAGAACTATTACACGGGATATTACCACTTCTTCACCAAGAAGCAGTTTGGCTTCAGAAACCAGAGGGCAACTCAACACGCTATCACAATTATCTATGACGCTGTCGGCAGCCTGCATTTACAAGATAGTCTGGAGCTTATTGCAACAAGAGACGTAAACAAGGCATTGGCAATCTCTAGCACGATGGCCTGAAGTTCCATCTAGCTGACCTCCCCGATCACAACTGCACATTCAAGAGTGAGATAAACAGTTTCTTGACTAACAGAGGCACCATCTTCTCACTTCACCTACACAACAGCAGAAATGTTTACTCCTTACAACTGGAGTTCCCCAGGGCTCTGCCTGGGTCCTGTACTGTTGAATGACCAACGTCAACTTCAGGATGGGGACATTGTCATAACCCAATATGCTGACGATTCGCGTGTCCTCCACTTAGGCGAGTAGCACATAAATGCAAACAATAGAAAGTGATTGAAAAGATGGACAAGGTATTGAAAAAAACTGTAAATTAGCAGAGGAAACTGAGCACAAACACAATAAGATGCTACCCTACGACAACAGAACAAAGGAGGAATCACGAGCAACGACACTTCTATCCCCATCAAGTATACTAATAAGATCTTTGGTTACGAAATCTACAGATTACTGAGCTCCACAAAATACTTCAGTAACAAAGAAATTGTTGCAAAAGCCCGTCTCTACAAACTGCATAGATTCCATCAAGCCCCGACACACATCAAGGAAAAACCTCTACGAGATGATGATATGCCCGATACTCAAATATCCAAGTATGTCTATGTCACTAATATCCAAATCAAGCATGATAAAACACCAGAGAATTCTGAACGAAGCCTTCCGTTTTACCTCTAACACTCGGTTGAGAGAGTGTCCGAATGGTATTCGGAGGACATGCAAGTTTTGGAACAGATTGAATCAGACTCGACGAACACCGGCAGCATCACCAGCGCGGTATGAACGACCTCTACTTACCTGACAGAGAAAACCCATCAAAGCCAAGTAACACCTCCAGCTATGTAATCCGTGGACCACCACAGAGAACACTTGACCTCGCAACGAAGAGTAGGAAGTACATTCACAGGGATAGGTTCCCAAGAGCAAGGCAGAGTGATCCTGGTAGACTGATGTACCAGGAGACTAGGAAGACAAGACAACACCTCACCCAGACAACTTACAAAATCGATAAATCCATCGCTGCTGTGACAACCCAGAACACCTGAACACCCGTAGGTACAAGACACGTAGTACTGATTAAGACACAGTCTTCAGGAAACGTTCCGCCACAAGTAGCTTCTTCACTCCTCACTTGGGGGCGAAACGTTTCCTTAATAAATGTCTCGATCAGTGCAGACATGTCTTTTTATCTGGAGAGCGAAACGTTGCCACAATAAAATGTCACATTAGTTGCATTTGTGTTCTTTACTAAAGATACCTACACCT
>WNWK01004974.1:0-40000 GCA_009830355.1 Cherax destructor
CCAATTGCCCTGGACAGGCATTCATCTCCAACGCCTCTCCTTGGCAAAATACCACATATGACAGGGTTCCCACCTTCTTCCTAATTATGTCTATTGCTGACCTATACCTGCTAGTCAGATCCTCACTCCTACGTCTGCCAACATCGTTGCGTCCAGCACTGAGACAGATAATAGGATTGCTCCCATTACCTCTCATGATGTCATCCAGACGGCTAACAATATGCTCCATCCCAGCCCCAGGAAAGCAAACCCTCTGTCTCCTACTTCTATCTTTCAAGCAGAAGGCCCTATCCATGTACCTAATCTGACTATCCCCAACAAGAACTATGTTCTTACCTTCCTTGGTGTCGTTCGTTGTGATGTTCCTGTAGTCGACTCACATTCATCGGGTAGCACGGAGAATCGGTTCGATGTTTCCACAACAGGTTCCTGGTTCTTCGTTGATTCTACCTCTCATCCGTCCTCTTGATCTTTAACTTTGTCCCATGCATTTCAGCCACTGTCCAGGTTCCTTTCTTGGCTTGAGGATTCTCAACAGGAGGATTACTACGAATCCTCTTGTTTTCCTCAGTCAGTCGCTGTATCTCAAGCTTAGCTACCCTCAGTTCTTCCTTCAGCTGCTGGTAGAGTAGCTCAAGAGAGGACATCTTCTCCAGATTCACAGAGAGCACACAAGACACGTCTTCACTGAGTTAAGTCAGGTGTTGCTGTATCAGACAAGAATGTTGAAAAGTGTATACAATACCGACAAGTTGGGATCTTTATTGTGAGTGGAACGCTTCACCTACGACGCAACACAGCTGTTTCTTGGTACAGAGGACATTTTACATCGCTTCTAACCTTTCTCACTCCTAACTACTAGTTATGATTGAGAAACATAGGAATCCAGAGGGACATGCTTGGCATGGGCCAGTAGGTGCGCTGCAGTGTTCTTCAAATTCTTGCCCGCTTACTTGTACTAGTGGGCTCCGCTTCCTGCTACGTCATCGAGACCTTCACGCCTCACTTTCGGCAGTATTTAAGATTCTTCTTCTGCTTTAACATTACATTGTTCCAAACAATGGAGCTGAATACTTCTCAGGGCTGAGGGACTGACCACCTCAAATATTATTTCTCCAAGGTTGATGGACTAATTACACCATCTTTACTCCGTTACTACGCCTAATGCCTCTGTATTTGATAAAAGCGGTCTACTGTGCAGTCGAAACTTTCCAATCACAATATAGATACCCAGTGCTGCACATGTCGGTCTTGAGACCGACTATGAACAGCAGCGACAGGTACACGATGCTCTTTAGTATACCACCCTAAACATTGCAATACTCTAGTGAACGCCCTCACTTTTTACAGAGTGTTCTTCTGATGTTTCTCCTTCCTTTACCACTCTGCTGAATATCTTCAGGGACTGACTTCGAAGTTTTAAAACTTTCTGTATTTTGTGTAGCGGAAGGCAGAGTACAATTCTGAGGTGAAGAATTATGGTGTGGAGTCAAAACTAGCATTCGCAAACGTACTCTTCCTTCTGTATTATCTTAAGTGTTTTCTCTTATGTATCAGCAATTGCATCCATATCCAAAATATCTCTGCAAGATTTGTCTCTTATGTTTTCTAGAACTGACAGAGAAGACAGTTGTAAAAGTCCTTCAAGATCATAGATCTGAGCTTGTGCTGCCCTGCACCACCACTGGAAGGCAGTTTGTACAAGTTCTAGGACATAACTTGAAGACAGTAGAACTATATACAAAAGATGAGGTAATCAGTCCCTCAGCCTTGGAGTTGTTGTGAAGAGCACCGTAGTTGTGAAGATTCTGGAGCAGAGGCAAGGAGGCTGGCGCTTATATACTAACGTCAGGTGGAAAGGGACGGGTAGCAGACGAGGGCATAGTCAATGGTAGGCGGGATACCCCAGTGGAAGTAGGTCATACCCAAAGAGATGGGTTAGTAGTAATAGTAGTTGTAGTAGTCGTGAAGAAGGTTATGTACAGGTCCTCTGAACCAAGATTCCATGATGTTGCAGTGTCTGACAAGCTGTACAAGAATGGTATACAATACCGACAAATTTAACAATGACCTGCCAATGATTTCTTTTCAACGTCCTAAAAGTACGCTGACAACTAGCTTACCCCAGTATGGCTTTCGTCACCTGCTTATAGTCTATGTACATTTCGTAGGGAAATGTAACCATTTACTCCTGAGCCTTTCTAGTTAGGGTCGTGTATAACAGGTGAACCCACCTGTTCTCGAACATATAAAAGAAGGAACCGGAATCATGTTCCAGAAAAATAAACATGATATGGGTGGGGATTGAACCCATGGCGAGTGAGTCATAAAACTCCAAGCAACTAAAGGCATATTTTCTGAAAATTAATATCTCTAACCTGACGTGTAGGTGGTTGTTCAGTTCGAAGATTACTCTTATATCGCTGGTATCTTATCTCTTCCCTTTGAAACACCTTTTGATTTGCCTGTCGACAAAGAATTACTTAGTCCGTTTGAAGTTCAACCAACTTTTCCATCCTATCCAAATGTTCTTTAGAAATAGGACCTCTTGTGAGGTCAGTTAGTGGAGTTAAAATCAGTGGTCATAAAGTGAACACTGGAGAAAATCCAAGATCGGGACTTAGTTTTCATCGTCGATCGTGGAAAATCTGTTGGCGGTGGAGGGTCAGTTGTGAAACAAAGATTCTGGGTCCTCACAAGAACAGCATTGGATCTTATAGGAATAGGAGGAGGAGGAGGAGGAGGCAAGGAATGTCCGGAGTCCCCTAAAATAAGTTCTCTCCGCTAGATGGCAAGAGATATATATCTATATTGAAAGGAAGAGTCAGTTGTTGAAGATGGAATATCAATTATTGTAGTAAATTTATCTTTCATTTGAGGTGGAGGCTCAGTTCATGAGGGAATAGTATTTGTCACTTTCCCCCTCCTGTAAGGAGGGGAAAAGAGACCATCAAGCCTCCCCCTGACCAACCAGCTCTCTATCACACCGATGGCAGATCCCGGGGTTTCAGTGAGGGGCTGGCCTGCCCGTCACAGAAACCCCACGTGGAGATTAAGTCAAACCTGTAATCATCCTACTGGACAAGCACTGAAACCAAAATATTGCAACATGTTTCTCAACACGAATGGGAATAGAAGGTAGAGTTACCATGGCTTCCGCTTCCTCTGTTCCTTCCAAACTGTATCTGACATTTCTATAACAAACTTCTTTTTCGGAAACCTTATATATAGGTCTGGAAACAGTTTCTTTTTAATTTATTCTCTAACACGTGAAGCCTTATATATACTATCATAAGAATAGCCGAGAAATTGGGCATCTTTTCAAAGCTTTTGCAAGGTCAAAGGACCCCAATGGAAATAAGTCACTCTGTCTGACTTTTTTTAAGTTATCCTAAGTTCTTTACACATATACTGCTATGTATGATAATTTACGTAACTGTATTTGTGTATACACGAATAAACTTACTTAGTCAGTGTCCCAACACTGGATAAGGTTGGATCGTCTAAAAATATTTGCATAGGCCAAATACCTACGGACGGTTCACTGAAATACTGTACATTAGCTTCTTCATAGGTTGCAATGACCTTTAAAACTTTTCCTGCACAGGAATAACTTACTTAAAGTGTAGAATGTTAAAGTTTAGCACCTGGCTCCCAAACACGCCAATAAATTATTTTGGGGCATTGCTTACGGTCTAGTTGATGATGACGACGTAACCGCACTCTCTGGCGGGCCTGTAGACTGACTAATAATGGAGTTATCAAGAATTCATTTTAAAATATGACATAAGCATCAGTAATGATTGATTCAGGAGGTTAATTTTGGACTTTTCTTACATTTTTTTTATTTATGCAAACGCTGAGGCAGTATATGTAATATACAATTGGCTGTCGGCAGCAGCAATGCATTCAGGGCTTCATTTTCATCAGAGTAATGTCATTAAAAATATATACATAGTATTACAGCCCTGACTGAGTACTGACGTTATCCAATAGCAATAATGAACACCATGATCTTACTTACTTACCCTCACTGAAACATAACAGCCACAGGAGAACGATAGCAGTAGCTATCTACAAGGTATCCATAACAGAAGTTATCCAGATATCCACAAAGTTATCCACGATAAAATGGGAAACAATTCAACACGATATCAGAATACCTAGAGACCTAAGCGGGAAGCGAGACACAAAATCTAGTGACATTTAATTTCATATACTGAATTCATCGGAAGTAACAGTAGAAAAAATAAATCGATCAATCACTATGACAGCCTCTGTTGTCACATATCAGAACCATTCTAAAACAACAAACAGACGCATCAAAAAAATGGTCAACCGAGGCGTAGGAAAACGATCCACATAAACACAGGAGCGACAGCCTCTGCTGTTTCTCTGGCAAGGCAACTCGTATGTGGCGCACCACCAATGCTACTTGATCGCATGACTTCACATACACTCACATAATATATGGAATATCATAACATTACATGACACTTTCGTATCACACATGGCAGTTCATTTCATGTGAGACGGTGGATATTGTGAGTGCCTGTGCACAGGAAAAAAACTTTTATCATCATTCAGTCCATCACTGTCTTGCCAGAGGGGTGCTTTACACTACAGTAATAAAACTGCAACATTAACACCCCTCCTTCAGAGAAATTAAATAATAATAATATTAATAATATATATAATCCTAGGTAGTAGGCTGATAGATAGCAACCACCCAGGGAGGTACTACCGTCCTGCCAAGTGAGTGTAAAACAGAAACCAGTAAATGTTTTACATGATGGTAGGATTGCTGGTGTCTTTTTCTGTCTCATAAACATTCAAGGTTTGAGGTACATCTTGCTACTTCTACTTACACTTAGATCACACGACACATGCATGTACAAGCATGTATATACACATCCCTCTGGGTTTCCTTCTATTTTCTTACTAATTGTTGTTCTTGTTTATCTCCGCTTATCTCCATGGGGAAGTGGAACAGAATTCTTCCTCCGTAGTCGTACGAGGAGACTAAAATGTCGGGAGCAAGAAGCTAGTAACCCCTTCTACTGTATATATTACTAATTTATAAAACAAAAACTTTCGTTTTTCTTTTTGGGCCACCCTGCCTCGGTGGCACACGGCCGGTTTGTTGAAAGAAGAAAAATATTAATAATAATAATATTACCTTAATATTACAACAGCACTTTCTGCGAGTACTACTATTAATAGTACTACTGTTACTACTAATAATAATAGTTATAACAATAATATTATCCAGGCATGTGGTCTGACGATTAATTCGTTCATTGTGCTATCATGTCCTGCGTTCACCTGTCAAAGTCTTATTGATTTTAAACACTCTTTTCATGAGGTATGTTTATGATTGATTCTTACTCTCTGAAAACCATGATTGTCTTGTTTAAGATTTATTTAAATTCCAAGCAGAAAAATACTGTATTCGCATGGAATAAGAAAAATTATAATTTTTTTTTTTTTACGCTAATGTTGAATATATTAATGGTAAATTCGTTAGTACAGTATACAGTTGCCCACATTTACAGGATTGGGGCTGCACTTTTTAACATTTTTACCAACTTTATTCATTGTGTTTCCCTTGGTCAGCATTTGATAGCAAAATTGCATTTTTTAATGAGTTTCTTAAGTAATAGCTATTCATTGCTATTATTTGAGAAAATTTTGAAGTCATTGTGAGAAAATAAGTTCTCTTACAAAATCCCTTTATTTGCAGATCCTAAAGATGTTCGCTAAATCAAGCTTCCTTTATAACAGGTAGAGACAAATTGTGTCCAATAGGACACAATTACTATTATAGGAAAAATTGTGCAGTCTCTTTTTGACTGGTTCACAGCCACGGCATTATTACTGATCATGTTTAGTGATTGTTAACTGAAGTGAACCTCACTCTGATCCTCACTGTTAACTGAAGTGACCCTCACTCTGATCCTCACTGTTAACTGAAGTGACCCTCACTCTGATCCTCACTGTTAACTGAAGTGACCCTCACTCTGATCCTCACTGTTAACTGAAGTGACCCTCACTCTGATCCTCACTGTTAACTGAAGTGACCCTCACTCTGATCCTCACTGTTAACTGAAGTGATAACATGTATGCTCTACTGACTAGGAGTATTGTCAGTCTTAGTTGCTGCAGATAACGAGGGACAAAGTACATTTCTAAACATGTTCAAACACACCTCGTTATTATTAACAAAAGGAACAGGTGACAAAAGATTTTTATGTACTCATGTCTATGGAACGCGTCACCAACACACTCAACGGGAATAATGTAGATTCATTTCTGTGAGCTTCAATTACGATATTACGATATTATTTCCATTCAAATTTGAACATCATTCAATGAAAATTCTTCTGATATTCTAATTATGATTTATTCAGAATAATATCTAATTTCAATATAAATTGTACGTAGATATATTTTTATTAATAATATTCCCTCTTAGATTTCTAGAAGCATATCAAGATTTGTTTATGTTTTATATGACTCATGCAATAACTTGTCTCTCAATGACGTCAAAAATTAAGCTGTGTCACGATGACATTACGTCCTTACCAGCTGCATAAAGTACCTGATGGTGTACCCATTTTTCTGAGACAAATTGTCCTCTTGTAGTGGTGTCCATTGATCACTGACTTTAGGAGAAGAGATAAATTGGGACTCTGAAATTACTCCCACAGGGAAATTACTCCCACAGGGAAATTTCTCCCACAGGGAAATTACTTCCACAGGGAAATTACTCCCACAGGGAAATTACTTCCACAGGGAAATTACTCCCACAGGGTCATTGATATATAGCTGATGTTGTTGTTGTTGTCCTTGTCACTTTGACATGTCTTGAGATTGAGTATGAGCATTACTTACAGGTGCATAAACCTGATTGGAATGCTTCTCCAAAGCAATTCAATACTCTCTTAGATGCCCTTTCCCCTTTTTTTTAAAAGTAAGGATGAAGGCAGTGCATAATTGGTAGGTGAGGGATTACCTATCTTCTTCACCTATGATGGTGTAGATATGATCAGATCCTGGAGGTCAGATCGGTTGAACCAATTTATAAGATATAAAATATAAAGGCACGATATTGTGACTATATAGGCGACAGGAACTTATATTTCAATGCGACTTAGTACAGCACCCCAAGACTTACTATTCCCTTTGCATTTTCACGTTTGGATAAACATTTTGTACAATCTTATGAGTTACCTCATTAATGTCAGCTATGGTAGGGACACCTCAGTCCGAATCACTATGACAAACTTATATCCAGGTGACAATATGATTGCTAATACCTGACATCCACTGTAATGTATCGCAAACTTGAACCTGAATCTTTTATTAATAAAACAAACAAATAATGTACAAGAAAGTTCATTTAAATATACACTGGTACATTGAAAAAATCAATAGTGTTTTTAAGAGTTAAAAAAATACATTACAATACTTTATTGGACAAATACATAAACAATAATGTGTATTTACAAGCTTCAGTTAATGAGTGAGATGACTTAACAACTTTAGCAACAAATAATCCCAATATCCACCACATATTAACTAGTCTATACAACACTGTGAAACAGTTGTCAACATCTTGACCAATGAGAGCGACATGAAACAGCATTAGCCACCACCAAACACGATAAAGTGCTCTTGCGGCACGAAATATATATATACAGTGGACACTCGGTTTTCGAGCTTAATCCGTTCCAGAAGGTTGCTCTAAATCCGAAATGCTCGAAAACCGAATTAATATTTCCCATAAGCAATAATGTAAATCCAATTAATCCGTTCCAGACTCCCATAAATATTCACCAAAAAATCATTTTTTAAAGATTAACTATAGTTTTACATACACAAAACAATTATAAATAAATATAAATAAATATTATAAACATTACATACCTTTATTGAATACTCTTGTTGGCGTATGGAAGACAGGGAGGAGGAGAAAGGGAGGATTTATTGTTTGGAAGGGGAATCTCCCTCCATAAGGACTTTAGGTATCAAAGATCTCTCTGGGGTTACTTCCCTTCTTTGTCTTTTACTGGCATTAGGACTGTGTGTGGGGAAGTACCCTGACTGGAGTGTGTGGGGAAGTGCCCTGGCTGGTGTGTGTGGGGAAGTACCCTGACTGGAGTGTGTGGGGAAGTGCCCTGGCTGGTGTGTGTGGGGAAGTACCCTGGCTTTTGTGTGTGGGGAAGTACCCTGGCTGGTGTGTGTGGGGAAGTGCCCTGGCTGGTGTGTGTGGGGAAGTACCCTGGCTTTTGTGTGTGTGGGGAAGTACCCTGGCTGGTGTGTGTGGGGAAGTACCCTGGCTGGTGTGTGTGGGGAAGTGCCCTGGCTGGTGTGTGTGGGGAAGTACCCTGGCTGGTGTGTGTGGGGAAGTACCCTGGCTGGTGTGTGTGGGGAAGTACCCTGGCTGGTGTGTGTGGGGAAGTACCCTGGCTGGTGTGTGTGGGGAAGTACCCTATCTGGTGTGTGTGGGGAAGTACCCTGGCTGGTGTGTGTGGGGAAGTGCCCTGGCTGGTGTGTGTGTGGGGAAGTGCCCTGGCTGGTGTGTGTGGGGAAGTACCCTGGCTGGTGTGTGTGGGGAAGTACCCTGGCTGGTGTGTGTGGGGAAGTACCCTGGCTGTGTGGGGTAGTACCCTGGCTGGTGGTGAAGTACCTGGCTGGTGTGTGTGGGAAGTACCCTGGCTGGTGTGTGTGGGAAGTACCTGGCTGGTGTGTGTGGGGGAAGTACCTGGCTGGTGGTTGTGGGAAGTACCCTGGCTGGTGTGTGTGGGAAGTACCTGGCTGGTGTGTGTGGGGAAGTACCCTGGCTGTGTGTGTGTGGGGAAGTACCCTGGCTGGTGTGTGTGGGGAAGTGCCCTGGCTGGTGTGTGACTGACTGGGTGTGAAGTACCCTGGCTGGGTGTGTGGGAAGTACCCTGGCTGGTGTGTGTTGGGAAGTACCTGGCTGGTGTGTGTGGGGAAGTACCCTGGCTGGTGTGTGTGGGAAGTACCCTATCTGGTGTGTGTGGGGAAGTCCTGGCTGTGTGTGTGGGGAAGTGCCCTGGCTGGTGTGTGTGGGGAAGTGCCCTGGCTGGTGTGTGTGGGGAAGTACCCTGGCTGGTGTGTGTGGGAAGTGCCCTGGCTGGTGTGTGTGGGGAAGTACCCTGGCTGGTGTGTGTGGGAAGTGCCCTGGCTGGTGTGTGTGGGGAAGTACCCTGGCTGGTGTGTGTGGGGAAGTACCTGGCTGGTGTATGTGGGGAAGTACCCTTGCTGGTGTGTGTGTGGGGAAGTGCCCTGGCTGGTGTGTGTGGGGAAGTACCTTGGCTGGTGTGTGTGGGGAAGTACCCTGGCTGGTGTGTGTGGGAAGTGCCCTGGCTGGTGTGTGTGGGGAAGTGCCCTGGCTGGTGTGTGTGGGGAAGTACCATGGCTGGTGTGTGTGTGGGGAAGTGCCCTGGCTGGTGTGTGTGGGGAAGTGCCCTGGCTGGTGTGTGTGGGGAAGTACACTGGCTGGTGTGTGTGGGAAGTGCCCTGGCTGTGTGTGTGGGGAAGTGCCCTGGCTGGTGTGTGTGGGAAGTACCCTGGCTGGTGTGTGTGGGGGAAGTGCCCTGGCTGGTGTGTGTGGGGAAGTGCCCTGGCTGGTGTGTGTGGGGAAGTACCCTGGCTGGTGTGTGTGGGGAAGTGCCCTGGCTGGTGTGTGTGGGGAAGTGCCCTGGCTGGTGTGTGTGGGGAAGTACCCTTGCTGGTGTGTGTGTGGGAAGTACCCTGGCTGGTGTGTGTGGGGAAGTACCCTGGCTGGTGTGTGTGGGGAAGTGCCCTGGCTGGTGTGTGTGTGGGGAAGTGCCCTGGCTGGTGTGTGTGGGGAAGTACCCTGGCTGGTGTGTGTGGGGAAGTGCCCTGGCTGGTGTGTGTGGGGAAGTGCCCTGGCTGGTGTGTGTGGGGAAGTACCCTGACTGGTGTGTGTGTGGGAAGTACCCTGGCTGGTGTGTGTGTGGGAAGTACCCTGGCTGGTGTGTGTGGGGAAGTGCCCTGGCTGGTGTGTGTGGGGAAGTACCCTGGCTGGTGTGTGTGTGGGAAGTACCCTGGCTGGTGTGTGTGGGGAAGTACCCTGGCTGGTTTGTGTGGGGAAGTGCCCTGGCTGGTGTGTGTGGGGAAGTGCCCTGGCTGGTGTGTGTGGGGAAGTACCCTGGCTGGTGTGTGTGGGGAAGTACCCTGGCTGGAGTGTGTGGGGAAGTACCCTGGCTGGTGTGTGTGTGGGGAAGTACCCTGGCTGGTGTGTGTGTGGGGAAGTACCCTGGCTGGAGTGTGTGGGGAAGTACCCTGGCTGGTGTGTGTGTGGGGAAGTACCCTGGCTGGCACTCCGAAGGGCCCCATGGTGGCTTATTTCAATCACAATCAATAAACAAACACCAAAAGAGACAGACGCAGACTGTGATGCGTGTGAGGAAGTGGCGTCGCCGACGGGACGGACGCGTCTCAAAAATTCGATTTCCGAGCGGATGCTCAAAATCCGGGATGCAATTTAGCTGAAAAAGTGCTCTAAATCCGAATTACTCTACTTCAGGAACGCTCGAAAACCGAGGATCCACTGTGTATATATATATATATATATATATATATATATATATATATATATATATATATATATATATATATATATATATATATATAATATATATATATACTATATATATTTACATTGTTTCTACATCAACAGCAGGACTCGAACCTGCAAACTCTGTATCAGTCCACAGTACTTTACCAAGGAGCCAGACCCCAGATAAGTATTTGTTCATAGCCGAAGCTGCACGATGTTTCCTCATACCCCGGGGCACCCCGTTTGTTTTCATAGCTTTCCAAGTGATGTTGTAACCAGGCTGCCTAGCTTCTTGTGGTATATGTGGCTGAGTGGTCTCTATGAATAATTCATTAACTAAAAAAACACAATTTTATTTGCACCATATTTCGAAAAATATAATTAGAAAATTGGAAAATATTGTAAAGTAAAATAAAATTGTAACGGCAGCAAATGGAGTGCTGAATTTAAATGTTCATTAGGCTATGTGTTGCATGTCAGAAAAATAAATGCTTCAATGAAATCAACGTTTCTTGCATGTCAAAATTTATTTAGTGTTTGTCTTTACCATTTAATGGGAGTTCTATGCTCACTTAGGTGACAAAGTGCAAGCGCCACTTCAGCTGTTTCCTTGTGTCCTGATGGGCTTGTCTGTGCCACCACCTTAATATATTGTTGTTTCTGTCACTACTGGGTGTCACGTAGCTCGATCGCTAGCGCACTCAGCTCACACACTGAGGTCAGGAGTTCGAATCTCCGGTACGGCTGGAAAACATTAGGACGTGTTTCCGTAAGACACCTGCTGTCAATGCTCACCCATCATTATAAAATGGTGTGGGTCGCATCCTGAAACAAAACTGACCTAATTTGCTCGAAATGCTCTGCATAACAAGGGGCTTTCTATATAGTAGTATATCATTGATGTCAGCTAGACCTGTATACTTTGTACATGTTCTTGTAGAAATATAAATATTATTATTATTACCTGCAGTGTTAATGAAACGTTCTTCAGTCTGTTTTATTTCAAGTCATCATAAAGAGCCATTATCCAGTGTTTCACTTTCCTTCTTACTCATGACCGCAGCATGGGACAGTATCTGATCGATGATGTCCTCTGGTTTGATTCCAGTAATCACTGGAGTGTTGTTGTCGACCTGGCTCTGACAGCCGTCCTCGTTTTCTGAGTTTTCCACTACCATGATCTTCTCTTACATTGTGTTGAGTTATTGTTTGCCACTATCTATTTTGCGGATCAGTTAAGAGGCACTGGAACCTTGGATCCAGTTATAATGCCAAGAGGAATACTTCATTTTGAGTAGAGCTTTCTGTAGATTTTCCATTGCATTGCAAAGTTCAGTACACTTCAAGAGAAGAACTTTAAATTTCAGATACTCAGGAATATTGCAGCTGCCCTCAACTGTAAAGCAATTGTAGTGTCATAGATATTTTTTAAACACAGTACCCTAATACGTTTTCAATATTTTCCAGTCCTCGTGTTGTAGCTGAAGAGATGCACTGACAAGACCTGTTTTGGCATACAAAAAAGCAACATTCCTCTCATACTTCACTTTCCAGCATTTTGTTGGATGACCCCCGTCTTTCTCAGGCTTGACAGTCCTCCTTCGCCACTGATTTAGCATTTTTCTATTATGCGTGTGAGTTGTTTTTAACTCTCTTCCGAACTCTAGGTAGCAAGTCTTTTATATGTTCATCAATGTAGACCATAACACGCACACAATGTAACAGTGTGTGGATAACATACGAGCAAAAACAATACGGTCAGCTGCTCCTGATACGTGACTTTGAGTGATTTCATTTCTATGAGAATCTGAGCAGACTCTTAATTTGTGGAAGTCTTCTCCCTAATAGTCTAAATATCATAACTAGGGCCATCTTCTGGATCAGCAGGCATCTCTTCTGCATGCTGCTTCATTATTACACCAATTGTGACGATTTTTGATATATATTTTGAGGATATCTCTTGAAGAGATATCCTCAAGACCTTATTTATATCCCCCTTATTAATACCCATCTTCCACTTATATACCTCGATCATGTCTCTCCTCATTCTTCGTCTTACAAGTGAATGTAATTTAAGGGTCTTCAATCTTTCTTCATATGGAAGATTTCTAATGCTATGAATTAACTTTGTCATTCGTCGCTGAATGTTTTCTAACGAATTTATATCAATTCTGTAAAATGGAGACCAGAACTGAGCTGCGTAATCTAGGTGAGCCTTACTAATGATGAATAAAGCTGTAGTATAATCGCTGGACTTCTGTTGTTTACACTTCTTGATATAAATCCCAGTAATCTATTTGCCTTATTTCTTACGCTTAGGCACTGCTGACTTGGTTTGAGGTTGCTGCTTACCATAACCCCCAAATCCTTTTCGCATTCTGTACGGCTAAGTTAAACATTATTAAGCTGGTAGGTACTAGGGTTATGAACATTCCCGAGATTCAGAACTTTGCATTTATCTACATTGAACTGCGTCTGCCACTTTTCTGACCACGAATTCAGTTTGTCTAAATCTTCCGGAAGTTCCATGACATCTACGTCTGAATCGATTATCCTACCTATCTTCGTGTCATCAGCGAATTTGCTCATATCACTAGTAATTCCTTCGTCAAGGTCATTTATATATATTAAAAACAACAATGGAACGCCACTTGTTACAGATCCCCACTCAGATTTAACCCCATTTATACACACTCTCTGCTTCCTATTGGTGAGCCATGACTCGATCCATGACAACACTTTTTCCCCAGTGCCACTTTCTTCAACAGTCTCTGAAGTGGTACTCTATCAAAAGCCTTACTAAAATCCAAATAAACAATATCGAATTCTTTATCATGATCAACTGCCTCAAAAGCCTTACTGAAAAAAGTTAATAAATTAGTTAGGCAGGAACGGCCCCTGGTGAATCCATGTTGAGTATCTATAATCAAATTATGCCTATCGATATGGCTTCTTATATTATCAGCTATAATTGACTCTAGTAATTTGCCTACAATTGAGGTTAGACTTATTGGGCGGTAATTTGATGGTAACGACTTGTCCCCTGCTTTAAAAAATAGGAATTACATTAGCCATCTTCCACATATAAGACACTACACCTGTTTGAAGAGATAAATTAAAAATATTAGTTAAGGGATCACAGAGTTCCATTTTGCATTCCTTAAGAACCCTTGAAAAAAGCTCATCAGAACCGGGTGATTTATTTTGCTTCAAACGGTCTATCTGATTGATAACCATTTCGCTAGTGACTGTGATACTACATAATTTATCTTTTTCAGGCCCACTAAAAAACCTAATTATTGGGATATTATTAGTGTCTTCCTGAGTGAAAACGGAGAGAAAATAATTATTAAAAACAGAGCACATTTCATTCTCTTTGTCAGTAAGATACCCATAATTATTTTTAAGGGGACCTATCTTATCTCTAACTTTTGTTCTATACACCTGGAAAAAACTTTTTGGGTTAGTTTTCGAATCCCTAGCAACTTTAATTTCGTAGTCCCGTTTACCTTTTCTTATCTTTTTTTAACGTTCCTCTTAATGTCAATATACTGATTCATAAGATGACCCTCACCTCTTTTGATACGCCTATAAATTCCTTTCTTCTGCCCTGAAAGATATTTGAGCCTATTATTCATCCATTTTGGGTCATTTCTATTCGATCTGATTTCTTCATATGGGATAAATGTTCTTTGGGCAGCATGTATTGTGTTCAGAAAACTGTCTTATTGATAGCTCTCTTCGTTACGTCAGTCCACAGATGATAAGTGTTCTCTAAGCCCAGAACCAAGTCAAGCAGGTTATTTCCCCTTGTAGGTTATGTCACAAACTGCTTCAAAAAACAATCTTGAACTACTTCTAAAAAGTCGTTAGATTCTAAATTCCCAGTCAAGAAATTCCAATCAATCTGACTAAAGTTGAAGTCTCCTAGGATAACTACGTTATCGTGCATTGTGGCCTTGATAATTTCCTCCCATAGTAGTTTCCCTTGGTCCCTATCTAAATTTGGGGGACGGTATATCACACCTAAAATAATTTTTTCATGCCCCTCTGTAAATTCTCTCCAGACAGACTCTGTGTTATTTCAGACTTTATTCCCGTTTTTATGCAACAGTTTAAGCGATCTCGGACATACAGTGCCACCCCAACCCCCTTCCCGAAGCTTCTGTCTATTTGGAACAATTTAAAACCCTGTATATGACATTCAACAGGCATGTCCCTATTTTTCGTATTGAACCACGTCTCAGTTATGGCAAATAAATCAATGTTACCTGCACTTGCAACTAATCTCAAATCGTCCATCTTATTCCTAGCACTACGATTATTTGGATAATACACTTTTAAAGACCCTCCTTTCTCTTTACCCTTCCTGCTCCTTTCTGTTTTTCCTTGTTATTGTTAAGATTTTTTATATCAAAGGCTAAATCCATATTTCGACACTCAGTATTTTCCATTTCTAAACCCATACCTCTAACTAATCCTAGTTTAAAGTCCTAACAACACCCTCAACTGAGCTAGCAAGAAAATCCACACCTGCCTTGGATAAGTGAACCCTCATCCCAGACATACATGTCATTTCGGCCATAGAAGTGGTCCCAGTTGTCAATGAATGGTACTGCATTATCCTTACAGTGTTTGTCCAGCCAACAATTAATGCCAATTGCTCTGGACAACCATTCATTTCCAACACCCCTTCTTGGGGCTGCCAGAGAGAATGTGGATATGACGGGAAGGGAAGACGATGGTGGTGGTGGTGATGTATAGTTTATTGA
Organism: Cherax destructor; assembly: GCA_009830355.1. Classification (NCBI taxonomy): domain Eukaryota; kingdom Metazoa; phylum Arthropoda; class Malacostraca; order Decapoda; family Parastacidae; genus Cherax; species Cherax destructor. The sequence goes on from WNWK01004974.1 coordinate 15,385, forward strand.
TGAGATTTTACCTAATGAGATTGAACCTGACGACACTGAACCTTGTGAAGTGGATGATGTCGAAGAGCCACAAACAGTCATACAATAAGTGATTGAACAGCATGACACTGGACTTCTGAAGTTCGAAAAGGGATACTGGAAAAGCAATTCTGCCTGATGCGTTGAGAACAAAAGTAATAAAGCTGTGTTCAAAGTATTTCCAGAATAATGAGGGGGTGGGGGCCTTTCCTTCCAACAGATTTCCGCTCAATGAACAAAACTTGGTTCAAGAGAAAATTGGGAAATGGTCGTGGAGAGGAAGTGACTCACTCATGGCTGGTCTATTACCCTTTTAAATAGTCTGCATTTTTTATATGTTGCCTTCTCTATTCCAAGTCAGACCATCAGTCCTCATTGGAGAAGGAAAGTGGATTCAACCAGAAACACCAGAAAATGAAAGAATGATCTGGAGTGCTTCACACAGTGGAAAGAAATGGAATTTTTTTTTAGCTGAGAACAGAGGAGTTAAAGACGCGGAATTTCAGTCTCAGATTGAGAAGGAAAACAGAAATGGTGTGACATCTTGATGAGAATCCTTCACAGCATAAAATTCCTTGCGACTCAGGACTTGGCTTTGCAAAGACACAGGGAGTCACTTCAGCTGGACGATTACTCTAATGTGAAAAATTTTCTTGGCTTACTGAAACTACTGACCATCTTTGACCCTGTCATGAAAGAACACATCACTCGTGTGGACATTAATCCTGGATCCACGTCTTATCTTTTACCGGGTGTGCAGAACGAATTCATCCCAATGGTGACATCTTCTGTTCGCCAGAGTTTTCTGAGAAGCATTCGTAAAGGCAAGTACTATGGCTTTATATTTGACTCGACTTATGGAAAACAGATTCCAGCCGCCTCTGCCTGGATCAGCCAGCGATGTAATTAGAGTTGATTATACAGGTGGCTGAAGAGATGGATGGCGTAACTTGGTTAACTTTGCCCCAAAGGAGCGTAAATGTCAAGTATTTCACATTTGCCTTGAAATGTGAAAGGTTACTCACGTTTTTTGGGCGAATCGCTCGTAGATCACGGGGTCTATTAGTGAACCCAGTCAAATTCCATATCTACTCTTTACCTGCAGCTAACTGTAGCTAATATGAGTTTGACCGGAGTTACCTGGTTATTTGTAACTGACCCAATGTGGCCCAGAAAATGATGGCTTGAGTATGTTACTGTCCCCAGATTCGTTGCAATAATCTCCTATCACTCGCAAAGCGTCGGTGCAGTCACTTTCCATTACCACCGTTCGTATTGTACACGGTAGGAGAAGTTTCCCCTAATGTTCGATTACACCTGAGTGCACACCGCGGAACTCGTTAACACACGTTATCGTGAAATTTACAGCGGATTACGTCATTTACGGATTTACGTATTTTGCGTTAGATAAACTTTCCTAGTGTTCTAGAGATTGTCTGATCAAGAGACTATGAAACGTGCTGCCACTTTGTTACGTGGCGGGTACTGTCCGTGTCATGGTGTCCCGTGACACACGTTCACCCTCTTTCACTGAAGCAATCTGACCCCGCCCAGCTACGCACAAGCCTCTCCAGGCACTAACTGCTGCCATCAGTATGAGAGGCGCAGCTCTGACACATGTGTTTGCTAGCTGGCATGAGAACAAGGAAGTGGAAAAGCTCACTAGCCTCTTCTGAGAGGGCTAGGCCCCTCAGAGAGCTGAAGGAAGTTGATTTTGAGAGGAAAACAGTCCGTGTTAAACAACCCTTCATTGGTTTTATTCAGATAAGCAGAAGGATGCTGAGAGCTTGGTTGAAGACATCTTGTAACACTAGAGAAGGACGAAATGGAGCTACAAGATTGTTGGTTACGCTGCTATAACAACGATGCTGACTTAGTGGGTGCACATGCAATAATGCAGGATACAGTCATGGTCACGTTTTTTGGAACAATCGAAGCTCTCTACATGTTCCTCTCTCGTTCAACACAGCTCTGTGAAAAACTCAAAAAACGCCATGCCTGTGGTTGTTAACCTCTCCTAGTAGGACATGCCCCTTAGCTCCTGGCCCCGTCTCTTCACTGATCTCTATTAGGTCTTCTCTGTCCCTGCTTCATGAGCTTTATCGAATCTCGTCTTAAAACTATGTATGGTTCCTGCCTCGCTACGTCACTCTCCAGACTATTCCAATTCCTGACAACTCTGTGACTGAAGAAATACTTCCTAACATCCCTTGTTGCAAACCTTTGCATTTTCTCTAATTTCCGTACGTGCTTGGCTAGGTTTGGGTTCCAAACTGGTGCTGTATACTCCAATATAGGCCTGACATACATGGTGTACAGGGTCCTGGACGATTCCTTGTTGAGAAGTCGGAATGCTAATCTTAGGTTTGCAAGGCGCCCATATGATGCAGCAATTATTTGGTTGATGTGCGCCTCACAAGATGTGCCCGGTATTATACTCGCCCTAAGATCCTTTTCCTTGAGTTGGGTTTGTAGTCTCTTTCCCCCTAGACTGTACTCCGTCTGCGGACTTCTTTGCCTTACCCCAATCTTTATGACTTTGCACTTGGTAGGTTTCAACTCCAGGAGCCAGTTTCTGGACCAGGTCGGCAGCCTATTCAGATTCCTTCGTAGTTCTTCCTATGTGTGTGTGTGTATGTGTGTGTGTCTGTGTGTGTGTCTGTGTGTGTGAGTGTGTGTTCACTCACCTAATTGTACTCATCTAATTGTGGTTGCAGGGGTCGAACCATAGCTCCTGGCCCCGCCTCTTCACTGGTCGCTACTAGGTCCTCTCTCTCCCTGCTCTATGATGTTTATCATACCTCATCTTAAAACTGTATATGGATCCTGTCTCTCTTGTCTTACTGCTGTCACCCTGTCATAGAACTCCAGTAAGTTTGTGACACAGAATTTCCCGTCCTTGAAACCGTGTCAGTTGTTGTTGATAAGCTCAGATAGTCGCCCTGTTTTGATAGATGTGGTGAAGATTGTTGTTAGTGGTACACATAGCGCCTCTGCTCCCTCTCTCAGGACCAATGGAGAGATGTTATCCGGCACCATCGCCTTTGAGGTATCTAGCTCACTCAGCAGCCTCTTCGAATCGTCCTCGGTTGTATGTACTGTGTCCAACACTTGATGGTGTAGCCCACCCTTCCTTGTTTTGGGAGTCCCTTCTGTGTCCTCTATGAATACTTCTCGGTTTCTTGTGATCTTCCGTCATTCTTTCCTCAGCCTGATTACCTGTTCCTTGACTGTTGTTTTCCTTCTGATGTGGCTGTAGAACAGCTTCAGGTCAGATTTGGCTTTCGCTGCTATGTCCTTTTCATATTGTTGTTGGACCTCCCTCCTTACCTGAGCACATTCATAACTGGCTCTGCGACTGCTCTCCATATTCTCCTGGGTCCTTTGCATTCTATTCTTCTTCCATTCTCCAGCACACTTGGTTTTAGACTTCTACTCCTTTGGGAGAACCTTGACTTCTCGTTATTTCTGTTACCCTTGGCTACAAATCTCTCCTCTGCTTCCTTGCATATTGTTATATTCCATCATCTCATTTTGTGATCTCTCTGCCAGTTCTCTGTCACACTGTTCTTCATGTCTGTGCAGTCCCCTCTCTTTTAGTTTGGCTTCATTCGTCCTGCCCTTCTTGCTTCCCTCTCCACTTGTGTGTGTGTAATCACCTAGTTGTACTCACCTAGTTGTGGTTGCAGGAGTCGAATCATAGCTCCTGTCCCCGCCTCTTCACTGGCCGCCACTAGGTCACTCTATCTTCGCCATGAGCCTTATCATACCTCATCTTGAAGCTATGAATGGATCCTGCCTCCACTACATCACTTCCCAAGCTATTCTACTTCCTGACCACTCTGTGACTGAAGAAATACTTCTTAACATCCTCTGACTCATCAGAGTCTTCAACTTAAAATTGTGTCCCCTTGTTTCTGTGACCCATCTCTGGAACATCCTGTCCCTGTCCATCTTGTGAATTCCTCGCAATATTTCATATGTCGTTATCATGTCTTCCTTAACTCTCCTGTCCTCAAGTGTCGTCAGGACGATTTCCTTTAACCTTTCTACGAAGGACATTCTGCTTAGCTCTGCGACTAGTATTGTTGCAAACCTTTGCAATTTCTCTAATTTCTTGACGTGCTTCACCAGGTGTGGGTTCCAAACTGGTGTTGCATACTCCAATATGAGCTTGACGTACACGGTGTACAAAGTCTTGAACTATTCCTTACTGAGGTATCGGAACGTTATTCTTAGGTTTGCCAGGCGTCCACATGCTGCATCAATTATCTGGTTGATGTGCTCGGTATTATACTTACCCCAAGATCCTTTTCTTTGAGTGAGGTTTGCAGTCTTTGGTCACCTAGCCTGTACTCTGTCTGCGGTCTTCTTTGCTCTTCTCCGATCTTCATTACTTTGCATTTGGCGGGGTTAAATTCGAGGAGCCAGTTGCTGGACCAGGCTTGCAGCCAGTCCAAGTCTCTTTGTAGTCCTGTGTGATCCTCATCCGATTTAATTCTCCTCATTAACTTCACATCATCTGCAAACAGGGACACTTCTGAGTCAATCTCTTCCGTCATGCCATTCACATATACCAAAAACAGCACTGGTCCTAGGACTGACCACTGTGGAACCCCGCTCGTCACAGGCGCCCACTCTGACACCTCTTCTCGTACCATGAGTCGTTGTTGCATCCCTGTCAGTTATTCTCTGATCCAATGCAGTGCCTTTTTTGTTATACGTGCCTGATCCTCTAGCTTTTGCACTAATTTCTTGTGAGGAACTTTGTCGAAGGCCTTCTTGCAGTCCATGAAAATGCAATCTACCCACCCCTCTCTCTCTCGTGTCTTACTTCTGTTACCTTGTCATTAAACTCCAGTAGGTTTGTTATACAGGATTTCCTTTCCCTTAAACCGTGCTGGTTGTCGTTTATAAGCTTTTGTCTTTCTATGTGTGTGTGTGGGTGTGTGTATGTGTGTGGGTATGTGTGTGTACTCACCTAATTGTACTCACCTAATTGTGGTTGCAGGGGTCGAGACTCAGCTCCTGGCCCCGCATTTTCGCTGTCCGCTACTGGGTCTCTGCTCTCCCTGCTCCATGAGCTTTATCATACCTCGTCTTAAAACTATGTATGGTTCCTGCCTCCACTATATCTTTCTCTAGACTATTCCACTTCCTGACTACTCTGTGGCTGAAGAAATGCTTCCTAACATCCCTTTGACTCATCTGAGTCTTCAGCTTCCAGTTGTGTCCCCTTGTTTCTGTGTTCCCTCTCTGGAACATCCTGTCCCTGTCTACCTTGTCGATTCCCCGCAGTATTTTGTATGTCGTTATCATGTCTCCTCTGACCCTTCTTTCCTCCAGTGTTGTTAGTCCTATTTCCCTCAACCTTTCTTCATAGGACAGACCCCTGAGTTGTGGAACTAGCCTTGTGTGTGTGTGGGTGGGTATGTGTGTGTGGGTATGTGTGTGTGTGGGTATTTGTGTTAGTTACCATTTTGTCCTAGGCACATGTCAATTAGACACTAGGCCTGTTGTATGTATGTGTGTGTGTGTGTGTGTGTGTAAGGAAACACTTCGAAATGTTTCTGCCCCACCGGGAATTGAACCCGGCCCCTCCGTGCGTGAAGCAAGAGATTTACCCACTAGGCCACCGGGGGCGTGTGGGTATGTGTGTGTGTGGGTATGTGTGTGTGGGTATGTGTGTGTGTGTGGTATGTGTGTGTGTGTGGGTATGTGTGTGTGTGTGTGGGTATGTGTGTGTGTGTGTGTGGGTGTGTGGGTGTGTGTGGGTATGTTTGTGTATTATAGAGTGAGTAACCATCTTATTCGTGAGGTATATTGTTAATTTTTAAGCTTTTAATCTCACGTATAATAGCAATAATTCAAAAGTATCGGCTGGTATTGGATGTTATCGGCAATACCCACCGATAACAATTTTTTTTGGTCACATTCTCTTACTGATATCAATATTAACAGCATCAAGTCATTGAATATTTTCCGAAGTTTTTGATATTCAGTACTAAAATAATTTCATATCTACTCACGTTTCTTATCGTCATGATGAGTTCTACTCACCTTCATGTAAAGCCATTCTGTATTCGTCACTGAGCTTTGGTTGTATGTTGGAAGAGTGCGGACCGACTCACGAGTGGAATTCACCGTCTTCCGCTCCTGGGTCCTGCTCTCTGTGATCGGGAGAGGGTTAGTAAATTAGGAGGTGTATCGATCACGTTTCTACAGTAATATATTTAGATGGATTTAAGTGTAGGTACCTTCCTATCAACCATTTATTTTCTATTCCTACGCTTGGTGATGGAGATATCACCAGGTTTTACCTAGTGTCACGATACATGTTTGGCCTCTGTCACCAAGTCCTTAGAAATTTCACCAATTTCTGAAACCTGGTGATGTATTTCACTATATAGCCAAAGTTTGAAGTTCGCATCGTAATTTCTTGCCGTGCTTTAAAAAAAAAGTCTTTCGTTCTGTATCGAAATCTGTACCGCACATTCCCTTCCTGCCAGTCTTATCACAACACCATTAATTAAAACAAACTATCTTGCTGCACCGAAGTTAAAGGTAGAGTTACAACATTTTTCACCCTGCTCAAGAGACCTTCAATGTAAGGCCAAAACATATATTACAATGTTGGTTTCCGTTTTATTGATTCGATGGGGATTCTATTTTGCTAGTGGCTGCTGTTTATTATGCATACAGTACACCAACATTCTCCTAACATCATGTGACATAAAGCCGTATTACCTTCCGAACGTAACATTCACTGTTGTAGAACAAATGTTTTCCTGCACAAATTATTTTTGTCACAAAAGAAACATTTTTTTCAGAAGCCAGAATTAAGAATTTCGTAGTTACATGCAAGGGGTAAATTTAAAAGAAGCTAGAATTCTACATTTTTTTTTAGCAACACGCAACATATATAAGGACACCATGATTTTAACATCGGGTGTGATGAAAAAAACTCAGATATTACAAAAATAAAACTTACATACGAAAGCGTACGGCTCAAATATATAAATATGTAATTACATGTGGATTATTTTTTAAGGATGGTGTGTGTTGGATTTTAATGGACATTCGTGAGAGTATAATATCACAGTGGCGTGTTGCGTGACGCCTCAGTTGACAGACAAACTATATCGGATACGATATTTGGTAGTGTCAAACAGCACAATTCACGTACTTAGCGACGACGCCCAGCACTTTAATGAGGCTTAGCGACGCCATACTGCTAGAATGAGAAGATAACGACGCCACCCAGCACGAATAAAAGGCTGAGTTACGGCACAGTGCGATTAAAAAGATTAGTGGGGCCTTCCAAAACAACTGAGGACCGTAGTGGCATTTCCGTGCAAAACTGAGTTTAGCGGCACTTCCGGCGCCACCCAGCACAAAAGAAACGTTTAGTGGGGCCTCCCTGCACCAATGAGAAGCTTAGAGAAGTCTCCTAGCACAAAAGAACAAGTTTAAAGGCGTTTTTTCTGTAAAAATAATAAGCTTAGCGGCTCCTTCAAGAACAAGTGACAGGCTTAGTAGCGAATCCCAGAACAATGACAAGCTTAGCGGTGCCTTGATGCAGGGACTAACCGGTGACCTTGTCAACATAATGAAGACGAGTCCACCTGCACTGTGTCAACACAACATAACTGCGGAAGTCCCCGTGTAAGACCTCCTTTGTTTTTTGTTTACTGGCTTGTTAATTCACCCTTCCTGGTACATTGACTAGTGTGTCTTAGTCAGTTACACACACACACACACACACACACACACACACACACACACACACACACACACACACACACACACACACACACACACACACACACACACACACACATGACTCGACCCCTGCAACTACAAATAGGTGAGTACACACACACATATATATATATATATATATATATATATATATATATATATATATATATATATATATATATATATATATATATATATATATATATATATATATATATATATATATATATATATATATATATATATATATATATATATATATATATATATATATATATATATATATAGGATGGGGTCCACCTCTGGTACAAATTGTGGGACCCATAGCCTCGGAGAAGTGGATAAAAGGCTTCAAGGAAGAATATTTGGATTTCTTCCTGATGCCATTTGAATATTCCACTTCTCCTACCACCCCATCTTTTAATTTTTTTTTTACCAATAGGTATGTTTTATTACATAATATGGTACAAAAGATTTGAGAGATACATTGTTGATATAAAGATGGCATATACAGTACACGAGGTGAGAGATACATGTCTAGTACATATTGTTACATCTTTGTCACTGATTATAATGCGAAAATCTCATCCAGCTCTTCCGAGCTGGTGCGCGTGCCCAGAATACAGCATGCATTACCCTCTGAACAGCAGCGCTGAGTCGCTGGAACAGAAAACTAGCTGCCCTGGGATCCCTAGTTACCCTGTTGAGTCTTTTGCCCAGCTCCTTGAGGAACTTAGATGCACTCTTTCCCCATGAGCCAAGGGTCTCTGAGCCTATGGGAACAAACATATAATGATGGGCAAGTTCTCCATATTTTCTCGACTTCTGGGACTCCCTGAAGGTGGCAGCAGCCCTCCTTCCTCCCTGGTGTACTGGAGATAGGTATCAGCCAAGGTAGATGCACATGTGTAGTCCCACACCACCTGCTTGCCGTCTGTCCAGGCTTGAAGGGTGATACCATCTGGACGCTTTTGGTTGCCATCAGATCTGCATAGTTGGGGTGGTTCCCTTACTGCTGGGCATCCGGCTGTTGTGAGGCTCCTCTTGATAATGTTATTAACCTCTTCATGTCTTGCAATCTTTCCTCGGATTTACGACACACAAGACCATGGTACCCGAATCGGTCTGCTGCTTCACTGCCACAAATACACCTGTGTTCGGCGAGAATAGGGGCGGCAAGTCGAAGGGCAACACCAATGCGGATGGTCTGTGGGTCGAGGCGTGTGCCAAGGCTGGAGTTGGGAACAGCCAAAAGAAAGTCCCCTGCATGAGGAGCCTCACTGCAAGTAGGCGGGCTCTATCCTTCCCTGACACACTCTGAAGCATTGCTGAGGCTATATTCTCTACTATTGGGCCATCCCAGTGCGACTGTTTGTAGTTGTTGGGGGAGCAGGCCTGGTTTCAGAGCCTGTTAGGTTATCCCAGATCCTGGCTCCATCAACGAACTTTTGGTCATGGATTCCAATCGTGTCCCTAAGATGTTCAGGGAGAATTGCTGCTACAAGCCCTCTGGATGCAATGCATGAAGACAGGAAAGCAGGTAGAGCAATCTGAGATGACTTGCGGACACCAATGCCTCCTAGTCTGACTGGGAGTGTAGCTTGGTCCCACTGCCCATCTTCTAGAGTAAGGTTAAGTACTATATATATATATATATATATATATATATATATATATATATATATATATATATATATATTCCTTACCCTCGCTCTTGAATTCTCGTTCATAAGTGAAGAACTCTTCTTTGAATGTGTTTCAAACTTGCAACACTGGTGCGCTTGGTCACTTGTAAAGACCCAAAATTTACTTTATTTTTGATTTGTCAATTTAAGGAATCCTAATAGCATTGTAATTTGTAAGCTTTGTGTTGCAAATTATGTATTTAATATAGTTTCGCAGGTTTTCTCGATAAATAATTAGAGTTTGTTGTTCAAGAAAAACTTGAATATTAAAAGCTGATGATGCGGGGAAATCTGCATATATGTTAAATTTATTAGTTCAAAAGAAATGAGTTATTAATTTATGTGGGGCATTTAGAGAATGTCTCCTTGATCGACTTCAAACTATAGGTACTAGTGAATTATACTAGTGCAGTATAAAGGATAAAATTTAAAATTTTAAGTCTCTGTTAACTCTATTTTAACCATATTGTTGTAATAGTTTTAGCACGATAACTGAAGGACGTTTATTGTTATCAATTCTTTCAAGGGTGATGTAGCTTACTTAGAGGAAGCTCCAGACTGGTATGGGGCTGTGTAAGTTAAAATTTGTCAACATTAAGGAAGACCTGGTGAGAACTGCATTATTGTTTCTGAACAATAATGTTTTGTATGTTTTCTGTTTTATTCAGCTTCAGACACTGAACGCTGATATATCTTATTAAGAGACAGTGTAGACCGTATTAGACTGTGTATGTTCTTATTTATCTAATTTTATTTCACCTGTTCAGCTGAGGATGCAGTCGTACTTTTTCAAGGACCCTTCTGTCTGTTTCTTTACAAATACGGGAAATACAAAAGCTTCTTATAGGTTTGAAGAGATATATTAACAAATAAAAACTGTAAAAGAAATATGAAAAAAGTAATTTTATAACATTTTTAAGATTGAAAATTAAAACACGTTAGGTAATTATTATAACTTGATTGACAATTAATTAAGGGAAGCCGGTAAATTACCGCCATATAATAAAGGCGTCTGCCTACTTTAATTTTTGTTATGATATTGTATTTATCAATATATTTTAATTATATTGGGAAATAAAAACTTTATTTGAGATTAGATATGTTTCAGGATTTGTTACTTTTCGAAACACAGATGCTTGTCCATTATACTTTACACTATTGAATAAATACTTTCATTTTTATACTGGGTTGACCTCCGTTTCCTTGTCTCTTAATGATGTTGATTTGAAGAGCTTGATCCTGTTGGAGGTGCCAGACTTCTTAAGCGTGTTGACAGAGTCCTCGACTTCTTCAAGGTGTTGCTTTCTACAGTAGATCCTGGACCTCTTGAGAGGGTTGAGCTATTGCTCCTGGATCACTTGAGAGGGTTGAGCTATTGATCATGGACCTCTAAAGAGGGTTCAGCTATTGATCCTGGTCCTCTTGAGAGGGTTGAGCTCTTGATCCTGGACCTCTTGAGAGGGTTGAGCTACTGATCCCGGACCTCTTGAGAGGGTTAAGGTATTTAGCTTCAGTTCTTTTGCCACTCGACGATTTTTAGGCTCAACCACTATGCCTCTTGCGGGTATTAACGTACTGGGGCAGACGATATTTGACAGTATAGGGACCAAAACAGTTCTAGTCATCAGTATTTCACTTCCAAACTACTTACTTCATTGTTGTTTCTCCTTTTCTTTCATCTTTCAGAATTTATCAAACTTCATTTCCACTTTACCTCTTTGCTTCCTCCATTCATGTCCTTAAAACTCTAGACTTTTTACCTGTGGGAGGCTCATCTGCTGGAAGGCCTGGAGTGCGTCGTAATGCGTGCTCTTCCTTACCATTCACCTGCCTCATGGTCTGGATAATTTCTCAGTGTAAGCTGGACTCTGCAGGGAAGACATCACGTTCCTGCGAGTGCTCTTTATCTTGTGTTCTTGCTTGTTTTCTCTCTCTCTCTCTCTCTGTCTCTCTCTCTCTCTCTCTCTCTCTTACACAGGGTTTGACATGGTTAGGTTATGGATCCCTAACTTTATTGACAAGCTAAGAGCTGTTTCCTACATCAGCTCATTTGAAAGCATTTTTATTGTTATGAAACATACAAGTAGGGAACAGGATGAAGTTGGAGCCATCTGTGGGTCAGCATTTTCATTTGATCAACTGACTTTATCTCGTTGACATCATAATGCTGTACGAATGTGTTCCAAACTCGAGTCATCCTGGGGATAATTGATCTCAGATGAAGTGATGTTCTGGAGAAGGGTACAACCAGAGTGAAGTTGCTGCTTTCTGCCCGTCTTGTGGTATAGAAGCTTGCTTCTCGTTCTCTCTCTCTCTCTCTCTCTCTATGTTCACAAACATTGAGTGGTTGTCAATCCATCCCACTTCTTCTAATAGCTTTTATTTTAATCCTTTGTGAGTACATTCCTTCCTCTTTAAATATTCGTCTCACCCACAGTTTCTTTTACCTTCTCTCCCCTTGTGTGTCTCAATCAATCTCCTTCATCTTTCTCACCTTCTCTACCCCTGTGTGTTTTGCTCAATATACTTTACCTTTCTCACCTTCTTCTCTCCAGTGTCTTTTTCTCTGTCTCCTTCACCTCTCTCACTTTCTCCTTCTAACCTGTGTATCTCCCAAAGTTTCTTTCACATCTTTCAACTCTTCCTTCCTACGTGTTCTCATTTTTTTCGTCTGCTTAATTCACTCTTCTTCGGTCTTCATGTATCTCTCCCATTCTCATTCATTCTAATTAAATTTTGTCTATTTTCTTAATCATATTTTCCTCATCACTTTCCCTCATCCTATCATCAGCTCCTCTTCATCTTCATAGTTTATCTCGGTCCTCTTCACTCTCACCCACTCTGTACATGTATAGACTATAGAACTATAAACGAAAGATGAGGTGATAACCTCATCTTGAGGTGATTACCTCATCTTTTGTAGTTTTGAAGATTCTTCAAAACTACAGTCCTCCTCACCAACACCAAGGCTGGGGGACTGATTACCTCATATTTTGTATATAGTTCTACTGTCTCCACATTACGTCCTTGTATTTGATTGATAAAGCCACTGGATGGCGAAACGTCTATAAATAGATACCCAGATGTTGTACATGTGTCTTATTCTTCATCTGACCCACTCTACCGCACTCTCTCTCACTCTCACATATCCTCACTCCCTCTCTCTCCATGTCCCACAATGACATCAAGTTTATTTCATTCCCTCTTACTTTCACCCGGTTTCTCTCATTCTCCCTCACTCTCACACAGTTTATCTCATTCTCCCTCACTTTCACTCACCCTCACACACTCATACTCTGTCTCCCCAACTCTGCCTCGGTCTCCCTCACTCTCACCCTCTGCACCCATTACTTCCCTGCCTCTCCCTCCTCTCCCCTCCAGGTGACTAGAATAATTGCTTCCACATTACCTTCTCCCCACCTGTGTGTGTGTGTGTGTGTGTATATATATATATATATGTGTGTGTGTGTGTGTGTGTGTGTGTGTGTGTACTCACACACATATTTTGAAGTATATGTGATCTGTGTATGTGTATTCACCAATATGTACTCACCTATATGTGGGTGCAGGGGTTGATTCATAGCTTCTGGCCCCGACACTTCGCCAGTCGCTACTAGTTACACTTCCTATCTGTTCCAAGAGCCTGATCGTGAGTTTTTAACTTCAAGTTGCGTCCCATTGTTCCTGTGTCTTATCTCTGAAACATTCTGGCAATGACCACCTTGTCAATTCCTCTCTATATTTTAAATGTCGTTATCATTTCTCCACTATCCCTCCTTTCCTTCAGTGTCGTTAGGTTGAGTTCCCTGAACTTCTCTTTGTAGGACGTACCACTTGTCTCCAGGACTAGTCTTGTTGCAAACTTTTTCACTTTCTCCATTTGTTTGACGTGTTTGACCAGGTGTTCAGTACAGGTGCTGCATACTACAATATGAGCCTGACATACACGATGTACAGTGCCGTGAATGACTCCTTACTTAGATGTCGAAACGCTATTCTTACGTTTGTCAGGAGACCATATGTTGTAGAAACTTTATGGTTGATGTGTTTCTCAGGAGATGTGCTTGGTATGATGCTCACCCCAAGATCCTTTTTTCTTGAGTGAGTTTTGCTGCCTTTGATCCCAAAAGCTGTACTTCCTCTGTGGTCTTCTTTGTCCTTCCCCAAACTTCATGACTTTGCACTTGGTCGAGTTAATCTCCTGAAGCCATTCGTCGGACCAGGCTTGCAGCCTGTCCAGATCCCCTTGTAGGCTTACCTGATCCTCGTCTGCATGTATTCTCCTCATTAGCTTCATATTGTCTGAGACCAGGGACACCTCTGAATCTATCCCTTCCGTCGTGTCATTCACATATTCAAGAAAGAGCACAAGACCTAGGATTGCCCCTTCTGCAACCCCACTCGACCCATGCACTCACTCTGACACCTCGTCTCGTACCAACACACGTTGTTTCCTTTAGCTATTATCTGATCCATTGCACCAATCTGCCTCCTATTGCTGCCTGCTCCTCTAACTTTTCAACCAGTTTCTTGTGTGGTACTGGGTCGAAAGCCTTCTTACAGTCCAAGAAGATGCAGTCTACCTATCTCTCTCTCCCCTGTCTTTTGTTACCTTGTCGAATAACTCCAGTAGGTTTGTGACGCAGGATTTCACATCCCTGAAGCTGTGTTGGTTGTCATATAAGAACCAATTCATTTCAAGGTGCTCCACCTCTCTTCTCCGGATGATCTTCTCCTTAACATTACATACTGTACATGTCAGCGACTCTAACCTGTAAGTTAGTGTAGCCTGTGTGTTTTCTTTCTTAAAAATCGGGATTACATTTGCTGTCTTCCACACCTCAGGCAGTTGCCCTGATTCGATAGATTTATTGAGGATAGTTGCTAGTGGAACACACAGTGCATCTGCTCTCTCATGATCCAAGAAGAAATATTATCTGGACCTACCGCTTTCAAGGTATCTAGTTCGCCTAGTAGTTTCTTAACTTCCTCTTTAGTTGCGTGCAGTGTGTCTGGCCCTTGCTTGTGCACCCTACTCCCTCGGTTGCTTTAGCCTCTCTGTCTTTGTAAATACCTCCCTGAATCGTGAGCAGAGCTCCTCACATACTTCCTGGTCGTTCCGTGTGAGTTCCAATCCTTCCTTCCTCAGCCTGATTACCTGGTCATTGACTGTCGTTTTTCGGCTGATGTGGCTGTATAATAACTTTGAATCAGATTTTGCTTTTGATGCTGTGTCATTCTCGCATTGACTCTGGGCTTGTCTCCTTATCCACGCATATTCATTTCTGGCTCTTCGGCTCAACTCCCTGTTTTCCTGGGTCCTTTACCTTCTATAATTTTTTCATGTTCTAGCACACTTGGCTTTGGCCTGTGTGTGTTGTGTGTGTGTGTGTGTGTGTGTACTCACCTGTATGTACTCATCAGCTCTCAACCACTCTCCTAAATATCATCTACATTACCTTCAGTGGAATGTGTGTTAGTCATACTGGTTTGTAGATGAAAGTTGTTTGTCTTCTTATATATTGGGATTACATTCTCTATCTTCGAGATCTCTGACAGCTATTCCGCATCCATTGATTTATTGACAGTGTAGGCAGACAGTGCTTCTATTCCTTCTCTCAGAATCCACAGGGGCATTTTGTCAGGTCCCATTACCTTTGATCAATCCAGGTCACTTAGAATTTTCGCCTCTTCCCTCATATTATTTATAGTTTCGAGTGTCTGTTCATACCCCGTTTCCCTTGCCTCTATGGTATTGGAATGTTTTCTACTGAAAACAAATTTTCAAATCGTTTCTTCATTCATCGTAGATTTCTCGTTAGACATCTTCCATCTTTTTTTCAGTAAGCTGACCTGGTCTGTTACTGTCAATTTTTTCTGATGTAGCTTTGGTTGCTATGTCATTGTCAAAATAACACTCACCCTCTTTCCTCATTCTTGAAAGTTTGTATCTAACTCTTCTGCCCTTCACTCAGTTCTCATCTGCTATTTACTGTCTTTAGTTTCTCACTCTCTTAAGTTTTTACCTCTTTTTTTCCCTATCTGTATTTTTGTAGGAACCAAGGGCTCGGGCTCGCTCTGACTTTGATAATTCCTTATCTTCTTAGAACGAAGTTCACCTATGTCCCTCGGCACTTTCCAGCAAAGTTCTCCATTATTTCATTCATTAGATATCCTTCCAATTACATTTCCCACTGTATTGCATTCAAGAATTATCTCATTCTAACGAGCTTTTTCCTTCTAATGACTACATTTTCGTACGTTCCACCTGCCGTTCAACCCTCAATGTTTAGTTCAACGAGCAATACAAGTTCACTGCTCCATGGTCGCTAGCAAACAGAGAGGGGCTCGTATTTTCTATTTTATTTGTGTCAGGTGTTATTGTGTATGTACTCACCTAATTGTGGTTGCAGGGGTCGAGACTCAACTCCTGGTCCCGCCTCTTCACTGATCGCTACTGGGACCTCTCTCTCCCTTCTCTATGAGCTTTATCATACCTCGTCTTAAAGCTATGTATGGTTCCTGCCTCCACTACATCACTTGCTAGACTATTCCACTTCCTGACTACTCTATGGATGAAGAAATACTTCCTAACATCCCTTTGACTCATCTGAGTCTTCAAGTTCTAATTGTGACCCCTTGTTTCTGTGTCTCCTCTCTGGAACATCCTGTCTCTATCCACCTTGTCTATTCCACGCAGTATTTTGAATGTCGTTATCATGTCTCCCCTAACCCTCCTGTCCTCCAGTGTTGTCAGGCCGATTTCACTTAACCTTTCTTCGTTGGACATTCCCCTTAGCTCTGGAACTAACCTTGTCTCAAACCTTTGCACTTTCTCTCATTTCTTGACGTGCTTGACCAGGTGTGGGTTCCAAACTCTAGTATGGGCCTGACGTACACGGTGTACAGTGTCTTGAACGATTCCTTACTAAGGTATCGGAACGCTATTCTCTGGTTTGCCAGTCGCCCATATGTTGCAGCAGTTATCTGGTTGATGTGTGCTTCCGAAGACGTGCTCGGTGTTATACTCACCCCAAGATCTTTCTCCTTGTGCGAGGTTTGCAGTCTTTGGCCACCTAGCCTATAATCTGTCTGCGGTCTTTTTTGCCCGTCCCCGATCTTCATATGTTGCATTTGGCGGGGTTAAATTCGAGAAGCCAGTTGCTGGACAACGTGTCCAGCCTGTCCAGGTCTCTTTGAAGTCCTGCTTGATCCTCATCTGATTTAATTCTTCTCATTAACTTCACATCATCTGCGAATAGGGACACTTCTTAGTCTATCCCGTCCATCATGTCATTTACAAATACCAGGAATAGCACTGGTCCTAGGACTGACCCCTGTCGGACCCCGCTCCTCACAGGTGCCCAATGTGATACCTCAGCACGTACCATGACCCGCTGTTGCCTCCCTGTCAGGTATTCTCTGATCCATTCCAGTGCCCTTCCTGTTATACACGCCTGATCCTCTAGCTTCTGCACTAATCTCTTGTGAGGAACTGTGTCGAAGGCCTTCTTGCAGTCCAAGAAAATGCAATCAACACACCCCTCTCTCTCGTGTCTTACTTATGTTACTTTGTCATAGAACTCCAGAAGGTTTGTGACACAGGATTTGCCTTCCATGAATCCGTGCTGGTTGTCGTTTATAATCTTGTTCCGTTCCAGGTGCTCCACCATTCTCCTCCTGATAATCTTCTCTCTGACTTTGCACACTATACATATCAGTGACACTGGTCTATAGTTAGTGCCTCGGTTCTTTCTCCTTTCTTAAAAATGGGAACTACATTTGCCGTCTTCCATACCTCAAGTAGTTGCCCAGTTTCAAGGGATGTGTTGAAGATTGTGGTTAGTGGCACACACCACATCTCTGCTCCCTCTATAAGGACCCACGAGGAGATGTTGTCCGGTCTCATCGCCTTTGAGGTATCAAGGTCACTGAGCAACTTCTTCACCTCCTCCTCAGTTGTGTGTATGTCATCCAACACTTGTTGGTATATTCCTTGTTGGTGTCCCGCTCGGTTCTGTCTTCCCAGAGTCCTTCCTGTCTCCACTGTAAATACCTCCTTAAATCTCGTGTTGAGCTCCCCACATACCTCTTGATCATTTCTTGTGAGTTCCCCACCTTCTTTCCTCAGCCTGATCACCTGGTCTTTGACTGTTGTCTTCCTTCTAATGTGGCTATACAGCAGTTTCGGGTCAGACCTGACTTTCGATGCTATGTCGTTTTCGTACTGTCACTGGGCCTCCCTCCTTATCTGTGCATACTCGTTTATGGCTCTTCAACTAATCTCCTTATTTTACTGGGTCCTTTGCCTTCTGTACTTTTTCCATTCTCCAGTGCAATTAGTCTTTGCCTACCTACACCTTCGGGTAAACCAGGGGCTCCTTCTGGTCTTCCCATTATTTCTGTTGCATTTTGTTGTTACGTATTCCATCATTTCGTTTACTGACTTTCTTACCATGTCTCTGTCCCACTGAACCTCCAGCAGGAAGTTCCTCATACCTGTGTAGTCCCCCCTTTTATAGTCTGGCTTTCCTTTCAACTCCTGTTGCCCTCTCCACTTGTAACTCTACTATGTACTCGAAGCTCAGAACCACGTGGTCACTGGCTCCCAGGGGCCTCTCATATGTGATGTCCTCAATGTCTGAGCTGCTCAGGGTGAACACGAGGTCCAGTCTTCCTGGTTCTTCCTCTCTTCTCTCTGGTAGTGTCCCTGACATGTTGATGCATGAGGTTTTCCAGTGCCACATCCATCATCTTGGCTCTCCATGTTTTTGGCCCCCCATGTGGCTCCAGATTTTCCCAATCGATCTCCCTGTGGTTGCAGTCGCCCATAACCAGTAACTTTGCTCTGCTCGAGTGAGCTCTTCTTGCCACCTCAGCCAGTGTGTCCACCATTGCTCTGTTGCTCTCTTCATATTCCTCTCTTGGCTTGACATGTGTGTGTGTGTGTGTGTGTGTGTGTGTGTACTCACCTAGTTGTGGTTGCAGTGGTCGATTCACAGCTCCTGGCTCCGCCTCTTCACTGGTCGCTACTAAGTCACTCTTCCTGCTTCATGAGATTTATCACACCTCTTCTTAAAGCTATGTATGGGTCCTGCCTCCACTACATCACTTCGCAGACTATTCCACTTCCTGACAACTCTGTGACTGAAGAAATACTTCCTAACATCCTTGTAATTCATCTTAGTCTTCATCTTTCAACTGTGGCCCCTTGTTGCTGTGTCCCATCTCTGGAACATCCTGTCTCTGTCCACCTTTTCGATTCCTTTCAGTATTTTATGTCGTTATCATATCCCCTCTATCTCTACTGTCTTACCTTTGTCACCCTGTCATAGAACTCCAGTAGGTTTGTGACACAGGATTTCCCGTCCCTGAAACCTTGCTGGCTGACGTTGATAAGTTGATTCCTTTCTAGGTTTTCCACCACTCTTCTCTTGATAACCTTCTCCATGACTTTGCATACTATATATACATGTCAGTGACACTGGTCACGTTTTTAAAAATTGGGACTACATTTGCAGTTTTTCATACCTCAGGTAGTTGCTCTGTTTTGATATTTGTGTTGAAGATTGTTGTTAGTGGTACACATAGCGCCTCTGCTCACTCAGGACCCATGGAGAGATGTTATCCTGCCCCATCGCCTTTGAGGTATCTACCTCGCTTAGCAGCCTCTTCACTTCTTCTTTGGTTGTATGTATTGTGTCCAACAATTGGTGGTGTAACCCACCTCTCCGTCTTTCTGGAGTCCCTTCTGTCTCCTCTGTGAACACTTTTTTGAATCTCATGTTGAGTTCCTCACATACTTCGCGGTCATTTCTTGTGATCTCTCCTCCTTCCTTCCTTAGCCTGATCACCTGGTCCTTGACTGTTGTTTTCCTCCTGATGTGGTTGTTGAACAGCTTCGGGTCAGATTTGGCTTTCGCTACTATGTCATTTTCGTATTGCTGTTGGGCCTCTCTACTTACATACGCATATTCATTTCTGGCATTACGACTGCTCTCCTTATTCTCCTGGGTCCTTTGCCTTCTATACTTTTTCCATTCCCTGGCACACTTGGTTTTGGCCTCTCTACACCTTTGGGTGAACCACGGGCTCATCCTGGCTTTCTCGTTATTTCTGTTACCCTTGGGTACAAACCTCTTATCAGCTTCCTTCTATATTATTGTCACATATTCCATCATCCCATTTACTGACTTACCTGCCAGTGCTCTGTCCCACTGAACCTCGTGCAGGAAATTCCTCATGCTTCCGTAGTCCCCTCTCTTGTAGTTTGGCTTCATTCGTCCTGCCCTTCCTGCTTCCCTCTCCACTTGTAACTCTACTATGTATTCGAAGCTCAGAACCACTTGATCACTGGCCCCGAGGGTTTTTTCATATGTGATGTCCTCAATATCTGCACTACTCAAGGTGAATACTAGGTCCAGTCTTGCTGTTTCATCTTCTCTCTCTCTGGTAGTGTCCCTTACGTGTTGGTACATGAGGTTTTCCAGTACCACCTCCATCATCTTAGCCCTCCACGTTTCTGGGCCCAAATGTAGCTCCAGATTCTCCCAGTCAATTTCCTTGCGATTGAAGTCACCCACCATCAGCAGTTTTGCCCTGCTTGCATGAGCCCTTCTGGCCACTTCAGCCAGTGTGTCAGTGTGTGTGTCAGTGTGTGTCAGTGAGTGTGTCAGTGTGTGTGTCAGTGTGTGTGTCAGTGTGTGTGTCAGTGAGTGTGTCAGTGTGTGTGTCAGTGTGTGTGTCAGTGTGTGTGCCAGTGTGTGTGTTAGTGTGTGTGTCAGTGTTTGTGTCAGTGTGTGTGCCAGTGTGTGTGTTAGTGTGTGTGTGTCAGTGTGTGTGTGTCAGTGTGTGTGTCAGTGTGTGTGCCAGTGTGTGTGTTAGTGTGTGTGTCAGTGTTTGTGTCAGTGTGTGTGTCAGTGTGTGTGTCAGTGTGTGTGTCAGTGTGTGTGTCAGTGTGTGTGTTAGTGTGTGTGTCAGTGTGTGTGTCAGTGTGTGTGTCAGTGTGTGTTCCAGTGAGTGTGTCAGTGTGTGTCAGTGTGTGTGCCAGTGTGTGTGCCAGTGTGTGTGTTAGTGTGTGTGTGTCAGTGTTTGTGTCAGTGTGTGTGTCAGTGTGTGCCAGTGTGTGTGTCAGTGTGTGTGTCAGTGTGTGTGTCAGTGTGTGTCAGTGTGTGTGTCAGTGTGTGTGCCAGTGTGTGTGCCAGTGTGTGTGTTAGTGTGTGTGTGTCAGTGTTTGTGTCAGTGTGTGTGTCAGTGTGTGTCAGTGTGTGTGTCAGTGTGTGTGTCAGTGTGTGTGTCAGTGTGTGTCAGTGTGTGTGTTAGTGTGTGTGTGTCAGTGTGTGTGTCAGTGTGTGTGTCAGTGTGTGTTAGTATGTGTGTGTGTGTGTCAGTGTGTGTGTTAGTGTGTGTGTCAGTGTGTGTGTCAGTGTGTGTCAGTGTGTGTGTCAGTGTGTACTCACCTAGTTGTGGTTGCAGGGGTCGAGTCATAGCTCCTGGCCCCGCCTCTTCACTGGCCGCTACTGGGTCACGCTCCCTGCTCCATGAGCTTTATCATACCTCTCCTTAAAGCTATGTATGGAACCTGCCTCCACTACATCGCTTCCCAAGCTATTCCACTTCCCGACCACTCTATGACTGAAGAAATACTTCCTAACATCCCTGTGATTCATTTGAGTCTTCAACTTCCAACTGTGTCCCCTTGTTGCTGTGTCCCATCTCTGGAACAGTCTGTCTCTGTCCACCTTGTCTATTCCTCTCAGTATCTTATATGTCGTTATCATGTCCTCCCTATCTCTCCTGTCCTCCAGTGTCGTCAGGTCGATTTCCCTTAACCTCTCCTCGTAGGACATACCCCTTAGCTCCGGGACTAGTCTTGTTGCAAACCTTTGCATTTTCTCTAGCTTCTTTACGTGCTTGGCTAGATGTGGGTTCCAAACTGGTGCTGCATACTCCAGTATGGGCCTAACGTACACAGTGTACAGGGTCCTGAACGATTCTTTATTAAGATGTCGGAATGCTGTTCTTAGGTTAGCTAGGCGCCCATATGCTGCAGCAGTTATTTGGTTGATGTGCGCCTCAGGAGACGTGCCTGGTGTCAGTGTGTGTGTGTGTGTGTATGTTTGCTGACCTATTGTCGCATGTGGTTGTAGTGTTTGAGTCTCAGCTCCTGACTGTCTTAAGTTATTGCTTGACCAGTACGCATCTTCACACTTCTCTGTTTAGTCTGTCACTATCTTCTAAATGTGCTATCGTGTACCCATTGTCTTCTTTAACAGTTTATTCCTTTCTTCCCTTCAATTTGTCTTTGGATTTAGCAAGTCATCATCATATCATAGATAATTCTTTTGTTTTCTGACGATATATGCGTCAGTTTCTTTAGCCTCACTTTATACCTAATTTTTCTTTGCTATAGGAAAGGTCTCGTTGCAAACCTTGAAATCTTAGAGTCCTTTATTGAAATTTTAATGAGACGAGGCATACAGTGTTTTGAAAGTGTTTTTTTCTAGGTTCTTGAACGTTACTCACACTTATCCTATGCTGATGATGTTCTGTGATATATAGAAATAATAGTTATTCTATGCTCTTTTTTGTGTCTGTAAATGTTGCTCTCCCCATCCTCCGACCTTAAGAAATCTCACAGCATTATAACTTTCCTATTGTTAAGGATTGCTTCCAGTGACCATTAATCCGATCATTCCTGCAATCTGTCCACATTGCTTGTCTAACTTTTTTCATCCTCTTCGATTTATATTCTTTCAATCGACTGCTATCTTCTGCGATCAAACCTTTCATAGGAATTAACTAGTGCAACCAAGTCATTTATTTAGTAGGATTAGTATGGTGCTAAGCATTTGGAACTTAAATTCTTAAAATAAAACCATACCATGGGTGGAGTAGAACCCGCGGTCAGAGAGTCATAAAACTCTCTGACCGTGGGTTCTATCCCCGTCCGTGGAATGTTTTGTTTGCAGTCGTGCCATTACGATTTCGCGAGTCGTTAAATTCTTAAAAACTTTCCATCTTGATGTTTGATACTGTACAGTAAATACTTTTTTTTAATAACTCTCATATTGTCATCTCTAATACTTTTTCATTTCTACTCACTTTACTTCTCCAGCTTCCATTTCTGTAGCCATGAAAATTAAATAATTTATGAATATCTTGCATTTTATTTCGGCTCAACTTTGCAATATTCTTGATGATATTTCATCTGGACTTGTTGGTTTTTTAATCAAAGTTCAATTTTTAATGCCTTTATTTAGTCACAAGGTATTTTATTGCTTGATACTTCTGTACCAGAGACTGATGTGAGAAAAAATCTTATAGAACTATTTCATTTGTTCTCTCCTTCCTGTCTGTCTTTCCTTTCTAATAATGGCTCTTGCTCATTTCGTAGTGGCTCTTGCTCATTTTCCATATCTGGTACACGTTCTCGCTCATCTTTCGTATCTGGTACTGGCTTATTCTCATCCTCCATCTCTAGTACTGATTTTTGTTAATCATCCATCTCTGGTACAGCCTCTTGTTCATCATCCGTCTCTGGTACTGCCTCTTGTTCATCATCCGTCTCTGGTACTGCTTCCTGGTCATCATCCATCTCTGGTACTGTCTCTTGTTCATCATCCATCTCTGGTACTGCCTCTTGTTCATCATCCATCTCTGGTACTGCCTCTTGTTCATCATCCATCTCTGGTACTGCCTTTTGGTCATCGTCCTTCTCTGGTACTGCCTCTTGGTCATCATCTCTGGTACTGCCTCTTGGTCATCATCCATCTCTGGTACTGCCTCTTGGTCATCATCTCTGGTACTGCCTCTTGGTCATCATCTCTGGTACTGTCTCTTGGCCATCATCTCTGGTACTGCCTCTTGGTCATCATCTCTGGTACTGCCTCCTGGTCATCATCTCTGGTACTGCCTCCTGGTCATCATCTCTGGTACTGCCTCCTGGTCATCATCTCTGGTACTGCCTCCTGGTCATCATCCGTCTCTGGTTCTGGATAATGTTTATATTCTTTTCACTCATCTTCAGTCTGGTGTGGATACTCGTCGTCATCTTCCGTCTCAAGTATTCGTTTTTGCTCAATATTTTCAATTTCTCCGAGTCTTCTGTTGAGCTCAATGATTTCCACCCTTGTCATTTAATGTATCTATTTTTTTCCCCAATGTTTCTTCTATATTTATTATTTTAAATTTTCTATTAATATCACTGTTAAGATTTTGTTTTTGTTTTTGGATATAATACGTAATATTTTGTTCTCTTGCGATCTTCCATCTTTTCTCTCTTGTTACATTAATTCTAATATATACACATGTGGAAGTACTACACCCGTAGGGGTTTTACAGCACCAGTGGAATTTGATAAAAATAAATCTGGTCTATTTTGTCCACTGGATGTTATAAGCATGTCTATCGCTTCTTTGCATTTGTAGACAATGAAAGGCATTTTCCAGGAGGATCGACTTCTGCCTTCATCACCCGATTGCACTTCAGCCAGAGTGCACAAAATATTGACTCCAACTTTCCATTTTTATTTTGTTTTTAACTTGAGAAGATCTCACCCGATCAGCTTTAGGTTTACAACGCAGGTGAATGGTAGTGTCAACTATCAGTGGTAGTGCCAACTATCAGTGGTAGTGTCAACTATCAGTGGTAGTGCCAACTATCAGTGGTAGTGTCAACTATCAGTGGTAGTGTCAACTATCAGTGGTAGTGTCAACTATCAGTGGTAGTGTCAACTATCAGTGGTAGTGTCAACTATCAGTGGTAGTGCCAACTATCAGTGGTAGTGCCAACTATCAGTGGTAGTGTCAACTATCAGTGGTAGTGTCAACTATCAGTGGTAGTGTCAACTACCAGTGGTAGTGCCAACTATCAGTGGTAGTGTCAACTATCAGTGGTAGTGCCAACTATCAGTAGTAGTGTCAACTATCAGTAGTAGTGTCAACTATCAGTGGTAGTGTCAACTACCAGTGGTAGTGTCAACTATCAGTGGTAGTGTCAACTATCAGTGGTAGTGTCAACTATCAGTGGTAGTGTCAACTATCAGTGGTAGTGTCAACTACCAGTGGTAGTGTCAACTATCAGTAGTAGTGTCAACTATCAGTGGTAGTGTCAACTATCAGTGGTAGTGTCAACTATCAGTGGTAGTGTCA